>QFEA01001164.1:18934-37605 GCA_003315975.1 Lactifluus echinatus | reverse complement strand
GAATTAATAAGGACGTCGAAGCACGGGACGATCGAGGCTGACCTTGTCTGTCCGGTCGACAAAGGCGAGACAGTGTTCAAATACGGGACCAGAAGAATTGGGGGAGTAAAAAGGGAAATGGAAGGAAACGACGTATTTATAATGACAACAAGTGGGAGGAATTACCCTTCGGTCGGGTGCGGGTGCCTGCCACAACACCGGCTCAGGCTCAGACTACCCCGACATTTTTCCTTTCAACTCGCCCTCGCCCCTCTCCGCGGTATCTCGGCATCCACATATACAATCGAATCGAATCGTGGATCGTGATCTCTTTCTTGTCGCATCCCTCCCCAAAACAATGCTCCCTCCTACGTGGGTTCCTCCTCTCTCTCTTGTTCCCCTTGTCATCTGATTTTTTCCGATGTCGAGACACATCCCCGCCCAAAACGTCACCAATCACACTCCGTCCCATCTCAGATCTCCAGATCCTTCCATCTCACTTTCCGATCTTGCCTCGCTTCCCCTCTCTCGCCTCACCTCGCCGTGCCTCTTTTCCCCGCTCCGTTCTCCCCGCACTTGCACCTTACTCGTAACAGACACGCAAATTTCCATGTGCTTGACACCCACCGCTTATCGTCTTACGGCTACTTGACGTCTCACGCGCGTCATCCGTCCAGTGAATACGTTCTCTGTCCCCGTCCACCTCCTCTCACGTTCACCAGACGGGGACGGGCATTTTAAGCTGGCCTCCATGGTGTTTCCCCGACTCACCTGCACATTGCACATGTTAATCTCCTCCTTCCTCGTCGTTGCCACGCCTCGTTCCCCCTTCTAGATCGATAATCCGTTTTCTTCCCGCCTTTGACTAAAGCGGCAATTCTGCTCTTCCGCCGCATTCGCTTCCATTCGGCCGACATCCCTTCCAACTTATCAGTGACATGTACACGGTCGTAGAAATGGGTTTTCCGCTATATGTAGGTGTGCATGTTCCTCGGTTCTCGAAATCTACAGCATCCGCGTATCGCTACTCTGCTCTAAAGTATACAGTACATTACATCGATTCCGCCCGAGTGACATCTATTCTCCCCATCCTGTCTTGGACCTTATTTTAACTAGTCCATCCATGTAATAGACGGCCCTTTTAATTAATTAGAATCCTCGTTGACGGCATCCCCCGGTCCACGTGTCCTTGTCGATTCTGCCGTGCATGACCGCTCGTCGCCTCAATCTCGCTCCCCATCATTTGCATCGCAAGGGCTTGTGTGGCCGAAGTGGCCCAGCACTGCAATGCGCGGGCTTGACGGGGCCACACAGGTCTGTAGCTTTTGTTGTGTGCATAGAGTACGCTCGGACCGCCGGACACCATATTCTTGGGCCAGTTTGGATTATTTGGGTATCGCTTCGGATTCACCCGACCTATTCACCGACGTGGTCTAATGCTTATGTCAGTAATTCATTGGAAGAGCTTGCTGGCACCAGCGCTGTCAATTCCAGGACTGTACGGCTCCCAACAAAGGATATATTCGTTTGTCCCCGTGTTGAGCCGACCCTGCCTCGATACCAGCATAGTGCGTTGGCAGGCTCTCTTCCAGCTGGCTGAAAATCCGAGGACCAAAGAGAGTGGACCGCCACTTCCCCGCGGTGACCCCGGCGGTACTGTACCGCAAAGCAGCCTTCCCTTGCTACCAAGTCCGCGCCTCGTCGTGCGCGCAATACACCGATCTTAGCAATCGGCTTCTCCCGCCCCACTTCTCACCCGCTTCGGATGTCCCGTCCACTTCTACGCAATTTGCCGCTTGCTCCGCTGAGTCGCCCGTCGACAATTACCCCGCATGCAACACCTGCCACGCAACTCTCCGAACTTCTCGAAGCCCGATTGACGCGCCATGCTGATCAACCAGATGGCCCTGCCCGATCCCGTCACCAATGAAGCGGTTTCCGACGTCCGTCTCGTCCGATAATGCCCTCAACGTATCTTCCCGTGTTGCCTTGTCAAGGGGACCCGTTGCGAACAGCGCCACTGACTGGTGTGGCTTGAAAATTCGCTTCGGATGGTCATGTATGCGACATCCTTTATTGCCGGTGAGAAAGTTTATCCAGCTGATAAATCCTGTGTCGGACCAGACTCCCCCATGGGGAGAAACTTGCGTACTAGTGCGCGCAGTAGCTACACGGCCGACGAATGAAGTCGGAAACGAAATTGTATGGACTGGACAGCAAAGCAATGTTCGACTATGGGTAGCCCAGAATGCATTGCGCCTCACCCTAGCGCTCGAGTTTCAATGATTCAACGTCATTCAATGCACTCAGCCGGCGACACGAAGCGCCCATGATTTTTCAATTTACCCCGCATTGGTCGAAAAATACCCCGCACTGCTCCGCAGGTATTCGGGTGCCGGTGCGAGCTACGGGTTTCCGTACTATAGGAGGCATAGTTTATCCAACCTGATACCTTCAATGGGGCCCGGTGAACCCCAGTTCCCCGCAATAGCCGCTCGTTCCCTTTAAATGCCGAAACCCATACATCAAGATGACCTGCAGGTTGCTGATGGGTCATCATGCGGGTTTGACCATCGTCTCAGAGTGATCAAAAGTACGGATCATCAGGGTTGGCGAGTTGAGTCTCACCATAGACCGGCCACCCTGCGATTCTGACGCTACGTGGTCAACGTATCCCTCTGGCCATCATTGATGAGCAAACCGAGTGATGTTGCGCTCCGACGTCACGCCGTAACTACAAATCTGCCGTGTTTCGGATGAAGATGTACTTCCCACGTTCTGTAACATCAATGGCTCCACGTGGTAATGAGCATTTTCAGCCGGTTGCACACAGGGACGTTGCCACCAACAGAGAATTTTGCGAGGAACGAGGCACGGTGAGTTGGCGACCGCTCACCTCATAATGAACAAGCTGGAGCCGACTTGTACAATACAATTATTACGAGTTTCGATAGAAATAACATTATTTCCTTCTCTCCTTTACATCGACGCTACCGAAGATCCTCCGGCGTCGGCCGTTGCCCAAATACTGTAGAAGCTCGAGTGGGAGGAAGTGCGCATTAGGACTTCTAGCGGCTGCGAGAGTTTCGCGCCCAACATGGGGCGTGTCCTTCCTTCTTTGTCTGCTTTCTCCACGATTGACCAAAGTTCAGATCGTCGCAGCGCTTCTCTTTCATAAAGTCCCTGAAGATCCACGCTTACGGCTCAGGATAAACTTGCTTCTGGCGTGCTGCATCTTGCGATGTGAATGGCATCGAGAAAAGGCTTTGTCCAATCTCCACCGGAGGCTTGTGAGATATTGCATTGGTTGACTTTGTATAGGTGATCGACCAATTGTCAGGGCCAGTTGCTGTCCTCTACGTCCGGAAACACTTCTACTGGATTGATTTCTACCAATTGCCAGAGCCCTCGCACGGGACTTCGCCCAGCCCACTACGATTCGCCACACATGTACGACACCTACAATGCCGGAACTCGGACTTGTGATTACTATGCATACCATGTGTTGCATCACGAGTGTAGAGAATGCACATGCTTCCTCGGATTGCATCAAGCTTCGTTGTCGCAGTCGCAGTATCAGCTGGGCAGCGGGAAAACTAGCGATCGTATCCACCCTCCTCATCGAGGACCTCATCTGAAAATTCTTTCGCTGCGGTGATTTATCACAAGCCAAGGGTTTCTCCAACTGAATATGGTGATGGTGATAATCTCGAAAACGGTGTTGCAGATCATCATGAAGGATAAGTTTTCTTGATCGGATTGAGTTGCTATTCTTAACCGTCCCAAGAAGCAGCGAAAGGCCAAAGACGTGCAAGTCCGTTTTTCCGTTCGAGACGGTTTTTTTGATAAGATAGTCAATCGTGGACACACATGTCCCTTTTCTGTCAGCTTGTCGCTGTCAGGTAAGTTAGTCGGCTGAAGTACATAAAAATACAGCAGATATACTTGTCTCTGTCTCTGCAAGGTGGTCGATCAGATCAGCGCGTGCGTGATCCTTACTCGGGTCCGGCCGAATTTGTCATTCACGAACCCAGAAAAGAAAAAAGCCTTTTGCGACATCTCTCGCCCCTATGGTGCTAAGCATCTCCTCCAAGATAGTCATTTCTCGCTTGCGCGCACGCACGGCTTTGTGTCATTTCCGGAGGGAGGCGTTGGGCGTTGGGCGTTGTGCGTGCGTGGGCGCAATTCCCACACGTGAAGGCCGTGTGAGCGGCATGGCACGGGATTGATCTGCGGTGCGGTGAGGGCAACCCGACGCCCCTGAGGACGACATGTGTTACAACTCTTTGTTACTCGAACTCATCCCCCCACTTTTTTTTTGAATTTTTCATCGCGCACACATCCATATTGCGTAGCGTAGCCACCCTTCTCTTCTCGAAGGCAACGGCATAGCGCCCAACAATTGAAGATGGCGAGGCCGCGGGAGCAAATCAAAAAAAAAAGTTAGCGTTGCAGCCGATGATCACTATGGCGTTGCATATTTTTTTCGTCGAGCCTTTTCTGGGGAGGAGCGACCGATCACGGAACCGGAGCGACTACAGTTTCTTCCGAGAGCGCGTGAGCGGAGAGCGTACCATAAGTGGGTGCCGAGGAACGGGGCGAGCCAATCCCGTCCACGCAAGGTTTGGGATTGGGTGGGCCCATTGTGCTTGCCTTAGGCGGTAGGACGCTTATACCCGACTGCGCCGCGTGCTTAATCAGTATTTAGCTTAGGTTATAAAAGTGTCATGAGTGCGCCGCTTGGGCCTTGGGTTGGGGAAGCCACCGCGATGTGCGGGGTTCGAATGCCTTGCATGGGCATGGGTTTTGATGGACCCGTACAAACGACGCATGGTCGCGGCGTTGCATGCAGGGGAGGGAGATGAGATCTGATTGGGTCCCAGACCAGACAACACACGAAATCACGGTCGCTAGACGAACGTGCATGGGTTTACACCGAGGTACGCGCGTAAAAATAAAATAAAATGAATTCTAACCAGAGTGAGAATACAATACAAAGGACGCGGATGCGTGGCTGAATGAAATCAATGCTTCAGGCGAGACGCTTGTTCGAGATGAAACTGTTGCGATGCATGCGGGGTATAGCGCGGGGAGGAAAAACTCTAAAATAGTCTGGATATGTTGAATGATCGTTGGGTTGTTTAGAGGAACTATCACACAATCACAAGTAACCATTCACAATGCCTTCCATTCACGTCCGAGGGGGTTGATTTCTCAAAGGTGAGACATGAGGAAATGAGGTGAGGTGAGTTGAGTTGAGGTACGAAAACCTCCCCTCGCCACCTCCAGGTGGAGGGATCGCACGTGAGTGGGAATTGGATGGTTACTCATCAAAAACAAACCACCTGCTGAACTCACAACCACCCATTGGTTGTTTGCAACGTAAAGGTCCCATGATCCAAATAGCTTCCCCTGGGGCGCTAATGAAGGTGACTCCAGTGATGCGATGCGATGGCTCGGATCCAGAATATCACCAACTCGGCTGCGGCGGCGGCGGAGGTGGTGGTGGTGCGAGTTGTCCAGTTTTCCAGCGCGCGAGTCGAAGGTCTAGCTCGGGTTCTACAGGCAGTTCTACAGCAGTTCTAGAACAAGTGTGGCGACAAGACAAATACAATTGTGGGTGAGGCGATGTGTGCAGTACACGTGGCTGGCAAAGGATCAGGCGAGGCCGTGTGTATTGTTTCCTCGAGGCAGACACTCGGATAGCTACGCACATTCCATATTGGAAGAAGACAAGTTCCGGCGCCTCCCCCAAGCTAGAATCATTCAAATCAGCAGCTTAGGAGGCATGGGGCATGGGATATAACATGTGGGCGCGATGACGCGTACAAATGTTCCGGCGCAATCGCGCTGTTCTGGGAACCGGTGCAAAGACGGAATCTTCCAACCGACCGGTGAAACCTCTCGAGACTCGGGACGCACACGGAAACTCATCAAACAGTTGGAGTCACCTTTTCATTGATTGATGATTATAAACCTGTGCACGTTCAGTTGGGAGCGATGGTTGGAGGGACGTGGCGTTGCACTTGCGCAAAATGGGTGTTGGCAAGGAGGCACATGATAATGGGCGCTACGCCTCCAGCCATCGCTGAGGACCGACCACGAGGTTACAGGGAAGTGAAGGATTTTATTTTTGCTGATGCCGGAAACCCGGTTCCTCAACATATAGGTATAGCAGTACTCTGATCAGTGGTCATGAGACCGTCCGCCGGGTAATTGCGTATGTCGGAAAGAAATACGAATCTTTTCACAGCATTCACGCGGGTGACAGATAGCAGCCGTATTTCCGAATTGGCGTTCCCGGGACGTCCGAGCACCACCAGGAGGTGTTCAATCTACCTTGAGAAAGTGGCAACAGCGTTCGCAGGACATGTTCAATGGCGACAGGCAAGCGTTGTAAAATGCAAGTTACCATGCTGAGTGCGTCATCCATGTATAACGGATATGAATATATGAAAGGAGGGTATTTGGAAATTCATAATAGAAAAATGGGTAACGGGAAGCAGAAGTTGCCGCAAAGTGAGGCGGCCAGAACCCATCGCCATCGTCTGCGTCTGCGTAAAGTTCGAACCCATATCGAGGCAAGGAAGACGGAAGACTTGTGTACGAATAGAACACAGGCGAGGACTCAGGTTGACTAGAAGTGCTATCTTTGGACGTAAATGTGACTCCATGGTAGTGGATCGTATAGAGAATGAGTTCTGTCATGTATGAGAATAAGCATGCATATCGTGCGACAGGCTCACGACATCTTTGAAAAGTTCCGAAGGGAGTTTGCCGCAGGGAAAGGGTTCGCGAGGTTGCCGACGGGATAAAATCCTTGATAACAAGCGTTGATTCTTACCCGTTAATCTAAAAGGTTGAGAGGTAAAGACGTCCTACTACACGTAATTCCTCTCGCGATAGGGGACGTGTCACCGCTACATGGGCCCTCCCCGAACAGTTCGGCCCTCCAGCGCCGAGCGATAGGCGATGGTGGCATTAGCAATGCTCAAACCTAGGAATGGTAGGCGAACATGAAGGAAGGGATGGGCGTCGATATACCCGGTCTGGAGCCTTGGCACAACCAACAGCACTCCACCGATTGAGTATAAAGCACCGATCAAAGCCTGCTTCGTTAGTGGAGGAGAGATGATGGTAAGTGAAACACGCTTGGTGCAATCAGAGCCAGTTTGCGCGGATCATCACCAAGAGAGCTGTGCATAGACACGATAACGCATGTCCGCTGCGGGGACATGCCTGTCTCCTCGAAGAGGCGACTAGCATCCACGAAAAGGAAGGAACGGAGGTAACAGGTGTTCTGGAGCGCGGGGAAAATCCGGGGATATAATTGTACAGCTCCCGAGGAGTGCAAAAGGCAATGTCTATACTTGAACCTTGAACCGGGCCTGTTGCTGGCTGGCTAAGTGTCTGTTGTTCACCCACGCAGGACGTGGACGTTGCAACCGTGTTGTACGTGCCACACTCAATAAATGGCAAGGCAAGGTGCCGCGGAAACTAGCGGAAATCCTCGGCATGTCGCGACGATTGGAACGGGGATGGCTGACGTAAGGCACTCCGCCCTCGTTAATCGCTGAGGTGCTCAACATCGACATGGATGTAGTCAAGGCAGTCGAGACTTATATCGTTAAAATGGTCTCTGTACCCTCAGCGATGAAGGTCCTACTCCTCGATTCCCACACCGTGTGTGTTAACCTTCTACAATGTCATTAATATTGATCATCTCCTAGACCCCGATAGTGTCCCTAGCGTCGACACAGTCGATCCTTCTCTCACACCAAGTGTACCTCACAGACCGCATCGATAATAGCAAACGTGAACGTATGGCTCATATGAAGTGTATATGCTTCCTACACAACAGCGAAGACAGTCTTGGCGCCCTGGAAGCTGAGCTGAAAGAACCAAAATACGGAGAGTATTATTTGTGTCAGTGGGTGAATGCCATCCCTTTCTGGCACAGCCTTGACCTTCGTCATTCACCATTACTACTCAGACTTTAGCAATATCTTGACCAAGACTGCGATAGAGCGTTTAGCCGATGCAGACGAATATGAAGCCGTGAGGGAAGTTCAGGTGATTCTTTAGCTTTAGTTCCTTTTCCCCACGGAGTTCTGAACTCGTTTATCCAGGAATACTTTGCTGATTATGCACCTCTCCTTCCTTCTCTGTTTTCCCTCAACTATACACCTTCGCATGCAACTCCGTTATACGGTTCATCTCCGAACACATGGAATTCAAAGGCGTTGGATAGGCATGTTCAAGGGCTGATTGCCGTCATGCTTAGTTTGAAGAAGAAACCAGTCATCCGGTATGAGAAGATGAGTGGTATGGCTAGGAAGCTCGCTATCGAGTTACAGGTAGCGCTTTCCGCCTCCTTTATCGAATCATAGTTGTTCACTTGTCTTAGAATCGCATGCAAGCCGAGGCCCAATTGTTTGATTTCCGATTAACGCAGGTTCCGCCGCTCCTCCTCATCCTGGATCGACGAAACGACCCAGTCACACCCATGCTCTCCCAATGGACATATCAAGCAATGGTCCATGAACTACTGGGGATCCGGAATGGCCGGGTCGACATGAGTCGGGTGCCAGATATTCGTCCTGAGCTCTCGGTACGCTTCCGTGCAACTTTCATCGCATTGTCTCACTTATCCCCCACAGGAAATCACGCTGACGACATCAACAGACCCGTTTTTCCAAGCACATCATCTTGCAACCTTCGGCGATCTCGGGACAGCGCTCAAGTCGTACGTGCAGTCATACCAGGCACGGTCTCTTGCGCAGCAACCGTCGTCAATCAATTCAATATCAGACATGAAACAATTCGTGGAGGAGTACCCGGAATTTAGGAAGCTTGGCGGGAACGTAAGCAAGCATGTTGCGCTCGTTGGGGAGCTCAGTCGGCTCGTGGATAGGGATAAGCTCTTAGAGTTGGGAGAGGTAGAACAAGGACTCGCAACAAGAGCAGGAGCAGATTTAAAGGTGCGACCACTTTAGTGGGACTGCAATTGTGTTGATGAGGGTACATGCAGAGTGTCCAAACCTTCATTGCCGACAATAGTGTCACTCCGCGCAATAAACTCCGCCTTCTGATCTTGTACGCGTTAAGATATCAAAAGACGCAAGCCACCCATATTGCGTCGCTCATCACCCTCGCGTTGCAAAACGGTGTTCGGCAAGAGGATGCTCGGGTGAATGCACCACGTTTGATTTTCAAGCCATGATATTGACCCGTCTCAAAGCTGGTATATGCTATTCTCAATATCGCAGGCGCTGATCATCGTCAAGATGACCTTTATTCGACCGAGTCGTTACTCGCATTAGGACGTTCGGCTTTGAAGGGGCTGAAAGTGGGTTATTTCGACCACCCTGATTGGATTTGTATCTCAGGATGTCGCGCTAGGGGGTGGAAAATGTGTATATGCAACATACGCCGCACTTGTCCGAAACGCTGGAAAATCTTTTCAAAGGTAAACTGAAAGAGAGTAGCTATGCATTCTTAGAGTCTGCGGGGCCGAATGCGGGACTTCAACGGTTCGTTGTATTTGCCTGGCGAAAAGGCCGCGTTTATTGACTTTACATCCAGACCACAGGACGTGATCATTTTTATTATTGGGGGCGCCACTTATGAGGAGGCGAGGACGGTCGCTCTTCTTAATCAGGAGCCAACCTCCGGCAGTACTGGGGGCGCGCGTCTTTTGCTGGGCGGAACTTGCGTGCACAACTGTGCGAGGTGAGCACTCGCTTAGTATTTCTTGATACATCCCGATGCCCATGGTATTCCCGCAGTTTCCTCGAGATGATAGACCTCGCGGCGGCGGACTTCCCGGCCGCGGTTTATGAGCCGCCACCAGAATCTGGTTCGAATCTACCGGCGTTGAACGTAAACCTTGGGGGAGTGAGCTTGAGTTTGGGTGGGGCAGCGGGGACGGGTGTATACCGGACGAGCGGGGAGTCGAGCGGGCTGCAGGCAGATGGGATACGAGACGGGGTACGGAACTTGCTGGGTAAGGTGAAGCAGGGCGTTGACAGGATTGGGCTGCAGTAGCGTACACGTTACACGTAGCGTAGCCCCCGTGACTTTAATTTTCATATTTTCATTTCATTTCTACACAACCACCCTCATCCTCAAAATGCCAGCCAAGGGCCTCTTTGGTGGCCTCAAGTCAATCGATGCCTTTGGCAAGGTCTGTTACACTCTCCAGGTCCAGGTTCGCTCCGCCTCCAACACTCATGAAACACGCAGACCATGGAAGACGTCAAGGTCAGAACACGCACCGGAGCGTTTCGTGCGTACATTCTTGGCCGCCTGGATTACTCGACACTGCGTCTTTGACATTCTCCACTGCGCTGCAGTGACTTTAGTCTCTGCCGCGATCATCTTGTCATTCACTTTTCTCGAGTTTTTCGACTATCGACGAGTTGGCATTGACACCTCAGTCGTTGTCGACCGGAGCCGAGGAGAAATGTTGACTGTACATCTCAACGTGACGTTCCCAAGGGTTCCGTGCTATTGTGGGTTCTCCGCAATCATTGGTGGCTCCTCTCTTCTGACGACTAGTTTTGTCTAGTGTTGTCTCTCGACATGATAGACATAACTGGCGAGCTCCAACGTGACATTACACACAACGTTATCAAGACCCGTCTCACAGCTGAGGGAACGGCTGTACCTGGCTCGCAGGTCGCAGAGCTCCGCAACGACATTGACAAGTTGAACGAACAGCGTGCATCCGGTTACTGTGGCTCCTGTTATGGCGGAGAACCCCCCGACGGTGGATGCTGTAACTCTTGCGAGGCCGTTCGCGAGGCGTACGTTCGGAAGGGTTGGAGTTTCGGCAACCCCGGTGCGATTGACCAGGTCTATTATTCTTCCTTTCATTCGTATCGCGTGCTAACAGCGAGACGATATATAGTGCGTTGAAGAACACTGGTCCGATCGCATCCAGGAGCAATCATCCGAGGGTTGTAACGTCGCTGGTCTCATACGAGTGAAGAAGGTCGTTGGAAACATCCATATAACGCCCGGCCGCTCCTTTCAAACGGCTCAGTCACAGATTTACGACTTTGTGCCATACTTGAAGAATGATGGCAATCGCCATGACTTCACACACACTATACACAACCTATACTTTACTGCGGATGACGAGGCGGACGAGTCCAAGGCACAAGTTAGCAGGGAGATGCGCGAGCGTTTGGGCATCTATCAAAATCCACTGGATGACCACATGGGCAGGGTGCGTTATCTTGATCATGAATGTTCTGTGGGGCTCAGGTGCGTTCGCTACAGACGTCAAAAGCGCAGTACATGTTCCACTACCTACTTAAGATCGTGTCGACACAATTCCGCACGCTAGACGGCCAGGTGGTCAACTCGCACCAGTACAGCGTCACGCACTTTGAGCGCGACCTCACTACTGGTCAGGGAGGCAGTACGAATGAGGGTTTGCAGGTACTCCACAGCGGTGCTGGCATACCGGGTCAGTGCATGATCCAGACTCAGTGTGGGGTAAGAACTGCGGAAAGACTGACTTGACGACGACCGCGTAGGCGTATTCATCAGTTACGAAACCTCGCCTATACTCGTTGCCCTTCACGAGACGCGGCAGTCTTTTGCGCACTTTTTGACGTCGTAGGTTCCTAACCTTTTCACCCTTGATCCAGGCTGTCCTGATACGCGAACAGAACGTGTGCCATCGTCGGTGGCGTGCTCACTGTGGCTTCTATCCTTGACAGTGCTCTCTTCGCAACGCAACGCAGCCTCAAGAAGAGCGCCGCAGCAAACGGGCATGTCAATGGCAAGCTGATGTGAGTTTCTATGACTACATCCTATAATTTTTCCTACATCATCTGGCATGAACGTTTGATGTACCATGTATTTCTTTTCCTTCCTTCTCGATGTGACGCCTAATACATGGACTATCCGCGTTCGTGATACCTTGCCATCCATCCATCTGTAATACTGTTCATCCCGGCAAAGCTTGTTTAATGTACAGAAAGTTCGAGGGGATCCCGAATAGATACAGACAGCAATAATCGATAAATGAAAGGAGAGGGTCATGGTCATCTTCGCCGCTTAGCACGTGCAGCACTCGCTGGACCCGTCTCAATCGTCCTACGCTTCTGCGCAGGGTTCGTGACAATACTCTTGCGACGCGAGATCAGCGGCCGGATATTGGCCTGGACATGCGGTAGGTTGGCCTTGCGCGAGTTATCCTGTGGAAAATCAAAAGTTGACCATGACGAATGAATAGACGTGAGCGGGGAGGGGCGTGATCGTGAAGACGGTGAGACGCACCTTCAAGTTGGCGTACATCATCAGCTCGTCGTCCTCTTCATCCGGCTCGTGGCCGATATGTTTTTGGCCCCACGGGACGGCCTTCCCACCCATCGCATTCTCGAACTCCTCATCGCTCACGTATTCGCCGCCATCGCCATCATCCGACAGCATGTCCTCCCTCTCCCGCTCCTCCTCGTTGACATAATCTGAGGTTTCGAGCTCGCTTCTACGACGCGAGCCCGCACTGGACTTGCGGCGTCTCGCATCGCTCCCTACTCCCGTCGACGTCGACGTATGTTTTAGCATGGCAGTGTCGTCTGGCGGCCTCTCCGTGTCGTCGACGCCTTGCTCAAATCCCTCTTCTTCTTCCACTTCCTCTTCTTTTACAGGAACTTCGATTACTGCTTGGACACGGCGCACGACGCGTGGGGGCGGCGCTTTTGCGGGGGTGTGTGGGTGATAGTGACGATCGCGGTGCTTGTTGTCGGCGCGGGTGGTCGACGAGGACGCGGACGCGCGCCTTGTAGAGGATGATGTCGCGTAGGAATCGACTGCTATTAGGACGCGGTTTGGAGTTTGTGTATCGAGGGTGGCCTATAAGTTCAACAAGAGTCAGGAGACTGACGTCGAAGTCGTGCGTGTAACTGTCAACAGGCTGGCGGCATACCTGCGATGACAACTGGCCGAGAAGGCGCGTGTGCTCCGCATCGATTCGCAGAAATTGGTCTTTCCAGGCCTTAATTTCCCCACGTAGTGTCTCATCCAGACGCAGGCATTGGTCTTTCCACTGCTGAGCTTCCTGCCGCAGCTGTGCGACAAGTTCTGCCTGGTGCGTATTCTGTATCGCACGCGTGCGGTCAGACAGCGATTCCGTACCCGAGCGGGATATAAGCCTCACCACGACCAACGCCCTATCCACCTGCAATGAGAGAGTGTGTGTGCAAGCATAAGCTTAGAGCGACGGGAGATGTACGGGATAATATAGAACGCGCCTCGGACTTCCACTTGTCAACCTCTGCGATACAGACTCGAGATTGGTCCTTGCTCGCATTGAGATCTCTAAGCGCGTCGTCGCGCTCACGTCGGAGTGCACGTAAATCATCGTCGGCTTGGATTAATCTTGCACGCGTCCCTTGTTCGTAAGCACGGAGCTGGAATGAGTGAACGCGAGGACGTCGATGAGGATATTCTGGCGTACTGCAAAGACGGTCGCTTGGGAGAACTGTTTGAGGGCTTCCGCTATGGCGATGGAAGGGTCTGAGTCTGACATTAGTCCGTCGGTGACAGCAGACAATGTGCTTCACGGTAAAGCGTGACTTTGGCCTTGAGGCCTTGAGGTGTCACTCAACACTCCACCACACCCACACCATCCCATGGACCCTAATATCATTCACGACGAGAATCGAATCGAAGCGTCTACTTTCCCCTTCGGACATCCACTGCGTTCTCTTATTGTGCGCAATATCGCCGCAGGATATACGAATCGCTACCTTGAAACTGGGCAGAAGACAGATCTTGACAGAGCTATCCTTGGATATGCCGAGGCGCTTTTACTTGGATTGCACCATCCCCTCCGAACTATTCCCACTTTTAATGATCTGAGCCGTGCATTTGCCGTCCACTATAATTACTCCAAAAGGACGGAAGACCTGGACCACGTCATCTCATACAATCGTCACCTACTCAATTTCCCTGTAGAGGACGTTGGTGTTCCACGTATCGGTGTCCTTATTCGCCTTGTCTCAGCCCTCCGCATCAGATTCAATATCGGAGGGAGACTGGAGGACATTGAAGATTCAATCTCTATATGCAAGCATGCCATCACTATTGTCCCTCCAGGCACAGATAGCCATTACACCTTTATCGACTATCTAACGGGGAACTTGGGAAAAGAATTCGACCGCACTAGAGACCCAAAACGAGTCGATGAGGCCATCAGCTATAGTCGTGCAGCACTCACGTCCCTTCGTCTTGACCATCCCGCGCGTCCTCGTTACCTGAAGATCCTTGCTTCCGAGTTGATCAATCGCTTTCGTCAAACAGAAGATATAAACGATCTTGACGAAACCACAGCGTTATATCAGGACTTACTCAATTTCCAGGATGCGGCAGACCCCAAGCATCTGTCAAGGCTCACCGCTTTGGCTGTCAATTCTGGTCTCCGCTACGAAGTAACGGGTAATCTAGAAGACCTTGAGCAAGCCATCAGTCAATTTCGTGAGGCACTCGCTTTGTGTACTCCCGACGACGAGAGGCCCGCACTCATCACAAACCTTGCGAGTGCACTATGGTCTCGCTACAAGAAACTTGGCCGAATGGACTGCTTGGAGAAGGCAATTACGTTATTTCGTGCCGTACATAGACCCTGGTCCCCTGATCATATTAATCGGTTTACTTCTCCCTATGGCTTCGCTGTAGCTTTGGCAGCGCGTTTCGAGCGGACAGGAAGGATGGAGGATTGGGAAGAACATGTCAAGCTTCTACGGGACGCTTTGGCCCTCATACCCCCAGGCAGAGGAGAACGTCTCCCAATCCTATTCAACCTCTCTGCTTCTATCCATTCGCAATTTGGTTGGACACAGCGTCTGGGTGATATTGATGAATCATCTGAATACCTGCGCGAAACACTACGATTACCTCACTCCAAAACCGATGCACGCAATACTAATGGTCTTCTTGCGAGAAATTTCAGCGTCCGGTTTGAGAAAACTGGTGCAAAGAAAGATCTCGATGAGGCGATTAAACACCACGAAAATTCGATTTCGTTAATCACTCAAGGACATCCAGATGCCTCCATGTGGATTGATAAATATGCTACTACCTTGTTCACGTCCTTTCGATGGACCGGCAATGTGGAACATCTCCAGAGGTCCATAGCTCTCTCACAATTTGCCATGGAATACCCGTTCTCTAGCGTGCGTGATAGATACATCGCAGCTAAGAACTTGGCAACCTTCGCGCACTCGATACAACACTCTACCGCTCTGGCCGCGTATCGCAAGGCCCTCTCCTTACAGCAGCATTCGATAGATTTGGGTCCCACAGTGCAAACTCGACATGAATACATCAGTAGCCGGCGTATAGCCCACAGCTTTCTGCCGATGGACGCAGCATCGTGCGCTATAGAGGCTTGTGCATATGAGGAAGCAGTTGAGATGCTCGAACAAGGGAGAGCACTGTTGTGGTCTGGCATGCGCAGCCTTCGTACACCGCTCGAGCACCTCCGCGAAGTTGACAAGGCGCTAGCAAACAAATTTACTAAAATTAGTCAAAACTTGGAAGCCATACTTACCACAGCAGATCGTGATGACATGGCCATCCCAGTTGGCGCAAATGGCAATGGCCATGCAAGCGGGAGAAGCGACAACTTCAGTCTCGACATAGCAGAGAAACGTAGGCTATCTGCAGAACTAGAAAATGTTGTCTCGCAGATCCAAGCATTACCAGGTTTTGAGTACTTCTGGCGACCAGTACCATTTCGCCGCCTCCAAACTGTGGCCATGGGCGGTCCAGTGATCATTATCAATCTCTCCGAATTCCATTCCGACATTCTCATCATCCGTATCAACCATCCAGTTGTTCACATCCCTACTCCGACAGTGTTCTTTGCTAGAATCACAAAAGCGGCACGTCGACTGTCAGAAATACGGAAGCGCAATGGCCTAGACTCGAAAGATTATGATAGGGAACTAAAACAAACGCTGAAGGAATTGTATGAGTTGGTTGGGCAACCTGTTATCGAGAAGTTGACGGAGCTTGGAATTCCAGAACAATCACGGATCTGGTTGTGTCCAACCTCTGTGTTGACGTCTCTTCCCATTCATGCTGCAGGGCCAATACCTTCTGATACGAATGTCAAACGATACCTTTGTGACATTTACGTTTGTTCATACACACCTAGCCTCTCGGCGTTAATATCGTCGAAAATCCACACGTCGTGCGAGTCTGGACAGCAACCATCGTTACTCATCGTTGGACAGCCAGACGAGTCGCTTCCTGGAGTGAACATGGAAACACAGGGCATTATATCTGTAGTCGGCAGTGGCTCCGTGACGAGCCTTGCAGGTGAAGCAGCGACGCCAGAAAGGGTGATGTCTTGCATGCAGACGCACCCCTGGCTGCACTTTTCGTGCCATGGCGAACTGGGATCCGACCGACCGTTCGAGTCGTCCTTCCTTCTATGGAACAAATCTCCCCTCACACTCCTTCGGATTACCAAGGCTAACCTTCCGAGGGCAGAGCTTGCCTTCCTGGCGGCCTGCCATACGGCGGAACAGATAGATGACAGTACACCGGACGAGGTGCTCCATCTCACCGCGGCCATGCAATTCTGTGGGTTCAAGAGCGTGATTGGGACGATGTGGGCAATGGTGGATGCAGATGGATTAGACCTTTCAAAGCATTTCTATGGCAAGATGGTTGCTACAGGCGGGCAAAATGCTAGCTACGAGAGGTCAGCAAGGGCACTTCGCTATGCGACTCAGAAACTGAGGAGGAAGAGAGGTATCACGCTCGAGCGGTGGGTCAATTTTGTCCACTATGGAGCTTGATCAGAAGTAGGAATCTTGTGTAAGATTGGGGTGCGTCGTTTGATATTGCTTTACTGTGAGGGCACAACGACTGACTCCGTACTAGTCGCTGACAATTGCATCGGCAAAACATGGACAATCTCACAACGCATTGTGGGCACTCATGAGCTTCATCCGGGTCAGTGCTAGCTCACACGCGCATATGAGGCAATACCCAGGCCGGTGCTAGCTCACACGCGCATATAAGGCAATATGATATACAGTTGATTAGCTCATACTGCATAACATCATACTGCATAAATCTAATACTGCATCGGGATTTCAAAAAATCTTACTCATTTGCAGGGAAATTGACCGCTAACTGCATAATGCATAATGCATAGACTTTTGGTTAGCTTATGCACTACGACGGGGTCAGGAACAGGAACATCCACATAATTGAGAGGGAAAAAAAGTTGAATCCCGTCCATCTACCACTACCACAGCTCAACTTATGCCTGCTGAGCCTCGTCGAAAGCCTCGGGACAGGCCTGCCCCCTATACAAAATCTAGGCTGCTTATCTCTAGATCTAAAGATTCTCCTGTTTCAGCTGCTAAGCCAATTGCAGCCAAAAAATATGAATCCTTGACACTCCAGGACTGGCTCCTTGTCTTTGCCTATGTCGACAACCACACAGATATGCCTCAAAGTGAAGTGGTTGAACACTTTAGGACACGGCATGAGGGGGCATTGATCTTTACACAATCAACACTCTCCCGGCATTTGAAGAACCGACCTGCATTGGAGAAACGAGTCACAGCTAATCCAAATTCCTTGTCATCCAAGAGGGCCCGCATTGTGACAAGGCCTGATGTCGAGAAAGCCCTTGCTTTATGGGTGCAGCATATGGAGGAGAAGCAGGAGACTGTGTCTGGACCAATGCTTCGTGAAAAGCGTTGACGATTTGAGCAATTATTCAATGTGCCAGAGGCAGAGCAGCTGAAGGGTGATGGATGGGTCCCATCATTTTGTAAAGCGTACAAGATTAGAGAATTTCGGAGACATGGAGAAGCCGCATCAGTCTCAATAGATGATGCTGATGAGGAGCGATCTCGGCTCCAGAGGGTCCTTGCTAAATACAAACCAAAAGATCGCTGGAACATTGACGAAACAAGTCTATATCCGTTGTGAGTGAGATATTTCGACTCGAGACACTCTGATGCTCATTATGTGTGCTTTATGAATGGAGTAGTTGTCCCCCAGACCGTGGTCTTGCCTCGAAATTAATGTATGGCAAAAAGCGGTCAAAGTTTCGTATCACCATTGTATTTGGTTGCAATGCCGATGGCAGTGAGAAGCTGCCTATTTTTTATATTGGAAGGGCAAAGAGCCCAGCATGCTTTAAAGGGAGATCACCACCTCAACGTGGGTTTCATTACCGCTTCAACAAAAAGGCTTGGATGACGTCTGAGCTATTTGAAGAGTATGTATACACAGCTTTATTATTCGGAATGTAATACTAAAGTGCTACACAGATGGATAAAGGAAATTGACCTCCGAATGATTCGAGATGGGCGTCGCATCTGTCTTCTCCTTGACAACTTTTCTGGACATCTAATCAATTACGAGCCTCGCAACATTCACCTGGAATATTTCAAACCTAATATGACCTCACACATCCAACCACTCGACGCAGGCATCATTCGCTGTTTCAAAGCACACTATCGCCAGGGTTTATGCATGCAAGCCATAGATTTAGATGAGGCTAATAAAGCAAATATCTACAACCTAGACCTCCTTGAGGCAATGTATTTAGCGAAGGAGGCCTGGGAGTCCATTACACCCTCTACTGTCGCACATTGTTGGAATCATACTAGGATTCAGCCGTAAGTTTAATATGTGCTCAT
>QFEA01001164.1:0-10877 GCA_003315975.1 Lactifluus echinatus | reverse complement strand
ACCAGGATATTTATCGTCGAATTGGCTAATACCCAAACTCCTATATTCTACGTCAAAAGAACTGCGCGCGGGAGCTCATAACTGTAGGGATCAGGGATCCCTGAGCTCCATGACGTCAGCGCCCTAGGTGTACAGCTCGCCTTTTACCAATACGATGCTGCGACGCAAATTCTCGAGCCTCCGGTCCGTCGTGACTCAATTCGCGTAAATGATACTGCTCCAGCAGCACGTTGTTGTCGTCGGAGAAAGGGTATGAGAGGAAGGGTATGAACAACTTGTCCAGCTGACCAAAGAGGTTAGAGACATGGCGCGAGCGCTTGGTGTTTAGTACAATCATCTGAAATGAGCCCACCGTTGTCTCCAGCGCTCGAGTTGCACTGATCTTTTTTTTTTTTAAATTAGGTTTATTCACCTCCGGACCATGATCCACTAAGACTAGCTACACAAAATAGCAATATTTAACGGTGGAAAGAAAGAAAGAAAACAGTAGAGGAAGTGCGAGAACAGAACGGGTTCACAATGGCGAAGAAAGGGGGGAGTTGCATTGATCATTTCTCCCCACGGCCACGGATCGGATTGCTTTACCCTTGAAAGCTTGAAAGTCCAAAGGACGCACTCTCTGGCCAGGGTACTTACATACGACATAATGCTACACGTACATGCGGTAAGGGACCGCAAAATGTTCTGTGACGTGAACGTCCAACAAGGTCATTCATGCAACGCTTCCTCAGTACGGCATTATTTCATTCAAGACGGTTGCCCATTGGCAGGGTCATTACGCGTTCACTGCGGAGCATGCGGGAAAACGGTTCCTCTCTGTTTGGGTTTGGGAAGACAAGATGACACGTTAACGAATTCGGTTCCCAGGCCAGCTGTCTGGGAGTGATCTACATTTACCCTCTTCAGGTTCCAGCCTCGATTTCTGCCGCAGTTCATGCTACTATCAGTTCTCTAATCCGAGCACTGCGGCCTGTGCTAATGAGCCACTGGTAGTTTTTTGGGAGAAAACGTTTGCCATCTAGAATACAACTTAGCCACTGGCCGCCAAACTGTCCGATGACACGGCAAAATCGCAAATTCTCAGTTCTCGAGCCCCCACCACTTCTCCTTGTAACGTAGATTGCATAGCACAGAGCCAACCTCGAATACATCGGCCAGGAGGGGGCAAAGAAGATTCCACAACGAGGGGTACCGGTCTACGTCTGCTGTCAAGTCAATGGTCTACTTTTTGATACCACACCCAACGTGAATCTGCGCCGCGCACCATGTCACGCGATGTCCGACGAAACGCTTTGACGGGCCATAGCCTATGGGATGGTGATGGGAATAGTGCTAACCTGTCACTCATTCCAGTGTGATATGAACCACGTCTCAGGTTTCTTGAACCGGTTGTTTACATAGAGACACTGGGAACCATCCAGGTCGAGATAGCTGCTTACCTACCCGCTGTAAATTTTATCGAGCACATCACGTGACTGCGGTCCGGGACCGGGAAAAACCACGGACCACGGAGCCACGGAGCCAGCAAGTCCCTACTCCACCTACTGACACAGTAATTACGAGTTACCTCTGTCCAGGTACACTCCCCAAAAGCTGCCCAGCATGTCCCCCATGACAGCATCTAAGGGAAAGGAATCGGGTACCGCGCGAGTCCTCGGATCTGGCACCTCTGGTATGTGTTCCATACATGTACCCATACCACCTGGAAGCAAAGTCCTAGTCGCGCGCTTGTGCTGACTGGCAATGCAGGCGTCGCTGAGTTGCTTATCTTCCATCCGGTTGATACGACTGCCAAACGCCTTATGAGCAACAAAGCCAAGGCACGTACTTCTCTGTGTTTGGCATGCGGTGACTAATGACCTAACTGGGCAGGTCTCGATGTCCACGCTCTCATCAATTATCTTCCGCGAGTACTCGACGGCGCCATTGGGGCGTAAATTGCTTTCGCTTTTCCCAGGTCTTGGGTATGCAGCTGGCTACAAGATCTCACAGCGAATTTATAAGTTTGGTGGACAACCGTGGTTCAATGACGTGCTCTCACGGCACTACAAGACAAACTATACAAATGTATTTGGAGAGCGGAAGGGCAGGATGATGATGCAGGCGACGGCAGGCAGTCTGACAGGCATCGGGGAGGTGGTCCTCCTTCCTCTCGACGCCCTCAAGATAAAGCGTCAGGTCAATCCAGAGGCGTTTCGCGGCCGCGGCGTCTTGCGTATCTTCCTGGAGGAGGGCACGACTCTGTACCGCGGCTGGGGCTGGACGGTGGCGCGCAACGCGCCAGGCTCATTTGCGGTATGATCCCGCCGCCGACGTTGCATTTAGTGCTGACGTGACATGCGGGGACAGCTGTTCGGTGCAAGCGCAGTTACGAAGGATTATGTGCTCGGCGTATCGGACTACAGCAAGGCGACGTGGACGCAGAACTTTATCGCATCTGTAGCGGGCGCTGTCGCGTCTATCACGGTTGCGGCGCCCTTGGATACGATCAAAACGCGGATACAAAATGCGAACTTCGAGCAAAAGATGCGAGGCACAACCATCGTGCGAGACTTGCTACGTGAAGAAGGTGCAATGGCACTATTCAAGGGACTGACGCCTAAAGTATGATGAACTTGTGATACATGTTATTTTGAAAAGCTGATCAAAGTCCGTATAGATCCTGGTGGTGGGGCCGAAGCTGGTGTTTAGCTATACGATTGCACAGTCACTGATTCCCTGGTTTGCAAAATATGTTTAGGTTTAGAGATAGAGATAGAGTAACGATGATTAGTAATCAGAATGGTATAATCGGAACGGAGCGGGCGGGCCGGGATCGTTGTGAGTGAACCGAATGGCTTTGCTGCTCTCTGCCACTCATCAATCCAATCCATCAACATGTCCCAGGCGAAACTGTTCGCGTACTTTTTTCCTCTGTGTCCCTCTCGCTAACCTTTCTCTATAGGACCCTTCGCCCTCCTCCGAATATTGAATTTGTTCAGGGTCAATTCCGTCCCCCCCTGTCTCCCTATCCTCATAATCAATCCCCCCATTACAGGTTATCCTGGTATCCCCCCGGGCGCACCCGACAGGCCGCAAGCTGCAGTCAAAGGAGTCTGTCTTCCCCTTCTCCGTCTGGTGTTCCCTTTTGACCCCCTACTTTACTAATCAGGCTATCGAGGTCCGCCTGGGTCCACAAGGCGTCAAGGCAAAGTACGTCCGCGTGGAATTTCGCAAGATAGAGACCCTTCCTGGCTCCCAAACCTCTTTCTACGACTTCGTTGGTACTAGTCCTATCAACCTCTGGCAGTCCAGCGAGGAGTATAGCATGCTGCACAGCGTGTGTCTTTTTTCTGCTTTTCTCCTCTTTCCTTACCCCTTATCTTTTTCTCAGCAAGATATTCCTTTCTACATACGAATACCTGAGTCCATCCCCCCAACACTCGCTCTTTCAAATGGTGGTACGTCTTATCACGGGATGCTTGGGCGCTCCTCCTAATGTCCACTTTCTGTCAAGCCGGGATCAAGTATGAACTTGTGGGCCAGGTCTGTATCCAAAGCAAGACGTGGGTCCTTCTACATATGCAGACAGCTTGAATTTGGCTCACCTATCTCTTGTTTGACTCACTGCAGTGGATTTTTTCGACGCAACAAGTCAACCATCCTCTCTTCCTCCACTCCTATCATCATTGACAAGCATGAGCTCCACTCCACTTGGCCGGTCTTCCAACAGCACGAGTCACGCCATCTCACCCAGGATGCCGTAGTTCTTACCGTTGACAGGACCCAAAACTGTTATGGTCCCGGTGATCGAGTCTCTGTGCATGCCACGATCCGCTCTGATAGTCTGAACAACACCATTTTACGGGGCTTTGAATTCACTCTCAAGGAAACGACCATTTTCCGTGCTGGTCCCCATGTTCCTGGGAAAACGAACGCCCCTCAAGTCAAAATCAATATTATTGGTGAACAAAAAATCCCTGTTAACATGACAATGCAAAAGGGCAATGTCAACCGCTCTGAGCTCGCAGTAATGATTCCGCCAACTCACACCACCACAACACTCACCTCCGCTCGTCACATTGATATAACCTATGTTCTGGTCGTTAAAGCGTTGATGGGAACCGGCAAACCGTTGATCATGGAGCTTCCGGTGATAGTGTCAAACTGGCCCCGGTGAGCGCATGTCGTGTCCTCCCTAACCCAATTTAAGCGCTGACTCGCTGGGCGCTTAGGTACGTTTCTACAGAAGCGGTCCGGTACGCAACATTCTCTCCTCTCTCTTTTCTTCCTAGTCTCATTACACACGCCTAGTCGC
Source organism: Lactifluus echinatus (assembly GCA_003315975.1). Taxonomy (NCBI): domain Eukaryota; kingdom Fungi; phylum Basidiomycota; class Agaricomycetes; order Russulales; family Russulaceae; genus Lactifluus; species Lactifluus echinatus. The sequence goes on along the minus strand of QFEA01001164.1, from coordinate 6,580 downwards.
ATTGGCATTGCACCTAGTTTGAGTCTCCAACAGCCCGTAATGACCATGACCTCCGTGATGCCCACGGGTGCGCGACCACGTACAGCCCCAAGTTCCGGTCAAGCAGCGACGATCACTGCTTCGGGCCACCCGTATTCAGCACTGCACAGCCAGTCTAGAGATCCTCGATTGACTAATACTGTGCCCAATCGTATAGGTGCCTCTCCTCCTGCAGACGAGATGGGTGCGATTGCGCGACCGAGTTCGGATGGCGATGACCCTCAATCTCCACCCCAAACCGAATCGAACGGCTCCTTACCCACGCCCAGGCGACGCTCTCGCGGGAATAGCGCAGTGCCTGCATCTAACCGGTTTACTGTCACTAATATGACGGATAATGAAATATCGGACGATGGTCTACAAACCAACGCTCCTGGTCCCGCCGAGTCAACCTCCCAGCCTCCGGCCGCACCACAAAAGGAATGGCTGACGGCAGAAGAAGAGAAGGCCAGGCTATATCAAGAAGCCAAGGCAAGGGTTGACCGTGTTCAGGGTGGTTTGGATCGTGCTGGAAGTATTAGAGTGCGTGTGCTGTCTGGTCGCTTTCACGGACAGGCTGACTAACGAATTGGCGCAGTCTGCAAATGGCTATTCAAGCCAGGGTAGCCCAGAAGCGTCTGTTCATTCGGCGGCCCAACCACAAACGGACCCCACGCGATGGCCCACCGCTGAAGAGGAGAAGGTTCGACTGTTTACGCAGGCACAGGATAATGCTCGGATTGTCCAGAGTTACGCGGCAGACGCGAGCGAGAATCGGAATCGGCTCGCGAATCGGCTCGTGCACGCTCGCACCACATCACGTGACTCTTCGCGTAACTTGCAGCCCCAAGGCAGTTCAGGACGTCCGCCTGCCATCTCCGCTGGTGCAGCTTTATACTCTCATGCAATGGCATCCGTCACTAAGCCTGCTTGGGGAAGCCCCGTTGTTACGTCTCCCCAATCCGCGACGGTGTTGACACAATCTCCACGGCTTCTCTCAGCTGTCGAAGAAAAGGAGATGCTCAGACGTTACCACGACGCGACGAGAGCGGTGCAACAACATCACGAGGCTAATTTTGGCTCTTCGGATGGGGTCATGCCCTCTACGTCCTCAAGCTTGCCACCGGACGCTAGCGCAGCGGCGTACCTAGGCGACCTTGATCAACCTCCCTCTGGTCTTGCGCCTGATGATCTCCCGCCTCCATGGGTGCCAAACCCGGAGTTTTCGCAGACAGAGGGATTGTCGGAGAAAGAGCGGTACCGCATCGCCTTTGAGGCACGTGAACGTGCCGCTGCTGCTGCTGCCGAACAGCAAGCTGGGCCACCATTTCCCCCACCCGAGAGTCCTATGAGCCCACCAGCAGATTACTACACGGCGACAGGAACGCCCCACCCAGGCATGAACGACTCTGATCCACCTCCATGGCACGCCACACCACCCGCTGCGCCATCCGGACTCCCACCTCATCTACGCGCGCGTTCACCCCCTGTGCCTCCATCGAATTCTCCATCTGGGTCACCGCGTATATTGAGTGCAGCGGAGGAGAAGGCGCTGCTCAAGGCGAGGTACGAAGCCGAAGAGAAATCGTCAGCCGTGCCTCAACGCTCACCAACCAGAGGCCTATTCTCTTCGGGGAGGCCTTCGACTATGCCCCGAGACTCCTCCGGGTCGCAAGAACAGGGCCATGCCGCTGCGGGAACGACGACACATCCGCAAATCCCGCCACCGCTGAGACCGCGTCCGCCCGCATCGTACATCCAAGAAACCGCCGAGGAAGACGCGCGGCTACAGGACGAGCTGGTTAACGGATTGACGAACGCGACGACTTCTGTACCGTCGTCTGCGGCTGTGCAATCGGTCGCGGACGTGAATGGGCTCGACGACGACGCTTTCGGGCTATTGCGCCCCACATCACCGTTTTCTGTTGTCGGTTGGGAGTCGACTGCAGCACGCAATACGAATGTGGGCAGTAGCGCAACCGCAAACGGCTTTGGATCCTTAATCCCGCCGTCCTCTCCGCCCCCACTCCCGCCAAAAGTCCCGCTGGAGCACTGATGGGATGGGTCGTTTCCATTTCTCACTTGGTTCTCAACGGTCTTATGTTCGATTTTAACCCCCCTCGCTCGTTATTTAGCTAGCTAACATTATTCTACTCTCTCTCTACTTCACTTACTCCCTGTCTCCCTGTTCTGTTCTGATTTGGAACCTGCACAGGCACATCCCCTCCCTTCCTCTCTGTTGTCTTTGTCTTCTTACTTGACGGATTGGATATATGACCTTTCTGCTCTGCCTCGTACACACATATGTGCCCCCATACCTCCGCCTGCACCCGACGCACGCATCAGCGGCCCCACAATCCACTTCTCCTCCCCTCCCATCTCCACCGCACTCCTTCTCTTCTCCCCTGATAGTCCGATTGGCTCTGGGCTTTATCTACTCACATATATACTCTGATACCTGCTCTTTGTTGTTGTTGCTTTTTTTTTTGTTTCCCTATCCTCACTTCTGGACTTTTGCTTTGTCCGGGAGGCAGGAATAATAAATGCATCACCACGCCTCTAATATAATATCGCGCGTAAACTGGTCGCGGTCGCGATGTGGGCATGCTTGTGTCACTATCTGTGATGATAACAACCACGGTGTGCTTTGATATGCCAATTGCATACACGTACGTACATATAAAGAGCTCGAGGAGAGGTACGAGGTACGAGTACGGGTACATACAACAAAAACGGCTACGCTACGGTGGGAACGGTCTACAAAAATACGCATTGTTTGACCCAACTGAGGACTCTTTCTTCTCACGATACATGGGTTTTTGCATGAAACGACGGTGATGACAATGCGACTATTATAGGAAAGCTACCCCTAATATGCGTTGGAGATCTCGACGCGATGCGATGCGATGCGATGCGGATGCGAATGTGAACGTGTGAAAGTGGCGACCCCACGCCCAACGCCCAACACTGATTTGATAAGATAACAAAAAAAATCTCCTTTACGTGACGAAGACGGCGTGGGAGCCCACGAAACGGACGGACGACGACGGGTGTGTGCTTATTTCTTATTTCTTGTTCCGTTTCACGCGTGGCATAGTACTGGTGGTGGTGGTAGTGCTTATATCTCCTCCCGCTATCGAAGTGTGTGAAGGTGGCGTCAGCGATGGCGCAGGTTGTAGCTGTAACGACGTCTCGAGTTCGGCGGCATCCGAGGTCCGCTTTTGTCCCGTAATGGCTGGCTGATCACCCTGGAGCGCCTTGATCGCATTATCTCTCCCCGCAGCCGCAGGTCCAGGCCCAGGTGCAATGACGTCAACGGCGGTATTAACGTCCTGCTCGTTTGCGAACGCCGTCAGGAACGCGTCAAAGTCAAAGTCGGCTGCTGTTGGGGCGGGCGGCGACCCTCCCGACGGAGGGGGAGGTGCAGCGGCGGAGGGGGCGGAGGGGGTAGACAGTGCTACAGAGTTGATCCCCATGTTCTCGAGGAAAGCGTCAATGTTCGTTTGCAGCGACTCGACGTCCGCGTTGATTTCGTTTGTGTTGTGGTAGTTGCGGGCGAGGCGGGCCACGTCTTCGGTGAGCTGTGATGGGTTTGGACCGGCGATGTCCTTGCTATCAAATGTCAGCGCATTGTTGCCACCACCCCCCACGTTGCTGTCATAAAGCGCGAGTTGGGAGAGCTGAGAAAAGTCCATTGATGCGGGCGGCGACCATGAGCCGGATTGTGGAGGGCTAGTTAATGAAGTTGGGAACGAGTTTGACGCGTTTGTAGAGCCGGAAGAGAGGAGTTGGAAGAGACGCTGTACCTGTCCGGGGGATTGCATCAGCTGCTGGAAAGCAGCCTGCATGATTTGGTCATGGGTCGGTGACTGTGGTGGACTGTGAGAGGATGGGGGTCGATGCAATTCGAGCGCGGAATTGTTGTTAGCCGAAGCAAAAACAGGCGTTGGAGTTGTGATATTGACATTGGGGGTCCATGTAGTCCCCGAAGATCCAGACGGTGTTGGTGGTCTTAATAATGTAGACGATGGTGTAATGCTCGGTGATTTGACCGAGGACGTGTCAATCTGGGCAAAAGAGACTGGTCGCGTGGGGACGGTGAGGAATCTGGGTATGCAAAGAGAAAAGACCCTTACGTGGTGTCTCTGGCTGGTCCTCCGTCTCGGGGACGCTCTTATTGTCGTCATCTTCCACTTCAACGACTTCGACACCCTTGTGTTTATTATTCTCGACACCATTTCCGATAAGCAGTCGCTGGTTGCGACGGACGAGTGGTGGGGACGCGTTGTGGCCATCGACATCGTTCCCATCATGCGCAGTCGCGCGCCCAAAGACGCTAGCCAAGAACTTGAGAATTCGATTGATGGTGTCCTGCTGGTTCTTGTACCTCTCGCGCGCGGCCAAAGCCTCCTGCCAGAGGTGCTGATTTGAGGCCTTGAGTTCATTGAGATCAGCAGAGATTGCTTGCTGATGACGCTTGATAGCGGTGATACCACTGACGATGGAATTGACGTCGAGGAGCTGGGAGGCGCCGTTCTGTGTCGAGATGGGGACATCGCCATCGGCAAGCTCGGTATTTTGCTGGCTGCCACCCTTGGCGTTCTTTCGAGTGACAAGACAGAGAAGATCGGGTTGGCCGCGGTGAAAGTTGGGGTGCTCAAAGTTCCAGAACTCGGTTTCGGTATCGCTCTTCAAGACACCTTGTTGGAGGTGGGGTATCTTGTGGAACCCGTACATGTTGAGTTGGCGAACGAAGGACGAGAAATTGCGATGTTTGAAAAACCGAGGAAGGACATCATTGGCAAAGCGCTCGTGCTCGAATACTGAGAGTGAATGTAAGCGGGGCGAGGAGGGAGAGGGGAAAGGACATGCCAAAAAACGAGTCACCGGTGTCAGACCACCTTATGAGTTCGTCGGTGCTCGGTGCATTTACGAGTCTGGAGAGATGAGATGTCAAAGACCGAGTGATGTGTATGATGAGAAACCGAACTCGTATAGTTTCTGGACAAAAGGGGGCACCATCTGCCTCGTTGTTCTGCTCAACACGGGAGGATATGAGGACCTTGTGAGGGCCTGGGTGGTGTTCATGGCAATGGCAAGAGGGAACCTTGTTACATAGCATTCTGACTCTGACGCTCTGCTCGACCATACTTCACACGCCTCCAAAGCACCGTCCACAGCCCGGAAACCATTCCAACTGGCGGAATCAGCCACTCAACTCGCCACCACCACCCTCGTTCAAGACACACCCGTCGAACAAACCCGTCTATCTGCACCTCCAGCTCTGCCTGCGTACCCGAGTTGTCCATCACAATGTCTGCGTATGCCAGCTTCTCTCGCATCGGCAACTGCGATTCTACCCGTGCTCGTGCATCCTCGCGTGTCGAATTGTCGCGTTGCATCAGTCGCTGTAGTTGTAATTCCGTTGAGCTGTCCCCGACGAGTTGTCAGTTTCGGGGTGGTGTGCGAGAGACCGACATACCAGTAAACGACGACGACTCGCCCTACCCATAGATGTATCTTTGTCTCTATGAGCAGCGGGACGTCCAGTACGCAGACCTTCTCGCCGCGCACCCAACACTTGAGCAAACCCATGGCCAATCCCCAACGCACAGCCGGGTGTACGATTGCGTTCAGTTTCCGTCTCTGCTCCTCGTCTCCAAACACGATGGCACCCAGTTTAGCGCGGTCGAGCGACCCGTCCTGTTGCAGAATCTGAGGGCCAAACGTTGAGACGATCTTCTTGAGCGTAGGTGTGCCAGGACGAACGACCTCGCGGGAGAGGAGGTCAGCGTCAATTACCGGGATGCCACGAGCGGCGAGTTGGGCAGAAACAGTCGATTTTCCTGTAGCAATGCCACCTGTAAGACCTATAACTGCGTGATAATTTAATTTATTATTGACAAAGGAGAGGTTGTACATGCCCAACATGTTTCGTGGGTGGTCAGGTCAAGTTAGCGGGCGACCTCCTAAATAGGCAACACTGCTCTGCCCTGCCTCTTTGCACACTCAAACCATGTCACTCGCCGTCCAGAACGCCCCAACACTCAACGGTCTACATGTCGCCTTGGCAGAACCAAAGAAGGTAATGTCAAAGAACCAACTCAGACGCCAAAAGGCCAAGCAGAAGAAGGCCACAACCCAGGTCCGTACCACACTATATCCCGCTTGACTCGCCGCCACCCGTGACTAACGTGACACAAAGACGACGCCGGAAGTGAAGGAGGAGCATGTCCAACAGGAATCAGAGTCCGTCGAGTACGTGTCTGAGCAGTTGGATATAAAGGGAGCTGCCCTTGAAGCCTTCGCCGACGTATTTGCTCGCTTTCAGTTCGACCCCGAGGACACGCCAGTGCGTGGATAATCATGTCCCCTTCCCCCGTTTTAATCTTTCGTGCAGGTGAAACAGGAAGACCCGTCCAAGGGCGAAGTTATATACTCGGACGATGAAATGGCTGGAGAGACAGACTCGGAGGCCGAAGGAGAGAAGAAACCACTCTCCAAGAAGAAGCAACGCAAGCTCAACCGCCTTACGGTCGCCGAGCTCAAACAGCTTGTCGCA
>QFEA01001147.1:3708-18825 GCA_003315975.1 Lactifluus echinatus | reverse complement strand
GGTAATGATGATGATATTATCGTGAGAAATAGCCGAGGTGAGAGGTCAGAAATGGGACGACGACGACGACGTACGGGAACCACTGAGCACCCAAGCACGCATCGCAAGCGCTCATCAGCGAGTAGACGACCGTATTGCATTTGCACATGTCGGACGCATCGCCTGGACCCGTCGGCCCCGTGTAGGAGTTTCCAGGAACCAAGGGAGGGATCGTAAAATCTGTCGCCCCCCCCCCCCCCGCGGCGATAAGCCTGATAAAACAAAACTGAAAGAGCTGGCTGGGCTGGGCACACACACCTCCATCATTGCAGGCACCTTGCAGATATGCCGCAACGCCGCAAGGATTTTGTCCGAGGGAGTTAAATGACTAGGGGGGGAGGGGGGCACTTTTGAGATAAAGGGTGGAGATGGAGATAGGGACGCACCCAGGACCAGGATGGGGGACAGGTAGGGTAGACGATGCCATCAGCGAGGGCTTGTATGGCGAGGAGAAGGATTGCTGCGAGGGTGTAGATGGACATCGTTATCGACATCCTGCACGCGTGGTGGAGGAGAGGTCCAAAAGGATCCGCTATCAGACAGTTCTTGGCATTTCCTTTATAAACGAGCGAGTTGAGGGCGCAGAGGTCGAGCCAGTTAAGGGCAGTTCTGCCATCTAAGCTTTATTCGGACTAGTTAGCATCATCTACGTAGCCTGGCTCATCTCGAGTGACCCTGCGTTGTTCACTCTGTACATATTATATACTGGACTGTATCTATATCTATCTGGCCAGGGCTGTGCTGTGATATCGCATCGCAATCGTTCAGTTCAACTGTTCCGGATCATTGACATTTGACATAACCAGGCACCGGGTGTTTTACTTTGCCCCTGACTCTGACAGGACACACATCCCCCACATTGCGTCGTTCGATGAACAGTAAACCACTGGGAAAACCCGAACACGAGTCAAGTTATATGTCTATCTACGTCGCTCCAAAGTCAACCAGAGCCAGAATGGCTGGGGAGAATCCAATCCCGTCTAATCCCGCTGGACACCGACGGATAAACCGACAGGACAGGAAACAGGAACCTAAACGTTAATTGTGCGGCTGTGGGGTGCCTTGTAATGGCAATTTGCCGTTCTCATATAAGACTTAAGACTTGAACCAAATGCCATCCTGTCTCCCCTGTCTCTGTCCTCTTCCCGCTGCATCAACCGCAGACATCGGCCTTCACAAATGGCGAGGCTCGCCGTGTTCTTCACGTCCTTGTTTCTCTACTCTGGATTCGCGCTTGCTCAGGTCTCCGCGCCTGATTGCAGCTTGACCTGGAAATGGGTGCGTCAAAAAAAAAAAAACGTTTCTTTCGTCCGTCGTTGCTGAACAATGATGGCCCGACCACATTGGTGTCCAGACATTCAACTCGATCAACCAAAACGCGTGTACCGTCGCGGCGTACTTGATGTCGACATGTAATGGGGGCAGTGAGTGAACGAACTCGCGTCGTTGTGTGTGTGTTTTTTCTACGCGTCATTTTGACGTCGTGCAATATATAGCATTTTCCATTGCGGAACTCCAGCCAGGATACTCCTACACCGGTCCTAGTGGCATCGACGACGGGAACTTGTGCAAGTGCAACACCGTCGCATACTCGCTCATAAGTGCCTGCGACGCATGCCAGGGAGAAACATGGACAACGTGTGTTCCGTCCTATTTTCTCCTCTATCCTCCTTGGTTGACCTGCCATTAGTTGGTCCGAGTACTCGTCCAACTGCACAATGGTTTATCCTGTCTCTTCGTGAGTTTTTTTTTTTTCATTTGCCCCTGACGGAGACATTTACGTTTACGTCCAATCAAGTTTCCCGTATGCCGTACCCGCCGGAACACGCGTGCCGCAGTGGGCTCTCCTGGACGTTACTGTTCGTTTGTTGTTAATCTTGCCTTTTTCGGCACTTTCTAACCAACTAAAATCCCCCAGTCCGAGAATAGCTGGAATGCCAACAAGTCGTACGTCGTCGGCGGTACGTAGTAACTCCTTACCTTTGTAAAGCTTCGTCTTCATCATTCGCTTCACCAGCCTCCCCTGAGCTGGGTCCCGGAGCGACGATCAACCCATCTGGCACCACCAATGTCCCCCCTACGACCGGCCCAACCGGTTCTCGATCGACAGGCACCTCTCCTGACTCGACTTCCACGACATCGCCATCGCCATCACCCAGTCCCAGTGGAGGATCATCGAATACGGGTGCCATCGCAGGGGGCGTCGTCGGTGCCATCGCAGTCGTCGGTGCCACGGTTCTCGCCGTCTTCTTCTGGCAGCGACGAAAGCGCCCGCAGGCGCCATCCGCCGCGTATGTCGCCGATGGTGCCCCGCATCCGCTCATGGGTGAAGTCCGACCACCAGCATCAGGGTCCGAGGACGGAACGTCCGCGCTGCAGTCCATGCCGGGAACACCCGTGACGCCGATGAGGCTCTACGTGCGTTGATGTTTTTTTTTTCTTCTCTCGTGCGTGCGGTATGCTCATGCTGTTCGTTTTCCGTTGCGGCAGAACCCGAACGACCCATCGACGTTCCCGGGGTACCAATACCAAGATGCGGCATCTTACACGCCAGAGGTGCACTCTCCGATGCCCACCACTACCACGCAATATAGCGCCAACACGCTGGCTAATATGGAAACGGCTCACACGCCAGACGTTCACACGCAAGCGGAATATAGCACCAGCGGGAACACGCTGTCTAACATGGACACCACCACCACCGTTCCCACGACGCCAGAGTTCCACACTCAGGCGCAGGCGCCCACCGCGCCCGCGCCGTATAGCGGCAACACGCTGGCTAACATGCAAACGTCGCGGCCACAGGGATACCACGGATTGCCCACTGTCTGAACTCCCCCCACTCGAACTTGCGTTTTTTGGTGGGGACGTCATCGTCGAGCAGCAGCAGCAGCAGCAAGCAGTGAGGTTGAGGTAAGGTGTCACAGACAGACTAGTTTATGGACATGGACAAGACAATCGATCGGTTTCCGTCCTCTCCTTTTCTTTTCTTTTCTTTTCGTGTCGGTGTCGTATGTGCTGTAATGTACAAAGTCCCTCCCTCTCCCTCTTAACTTAAGTTATTCACTCACTATAGCTACATATGACTTAAAACTCTCCAAGTGGGCCCCTGTACCTTTCGTTTCAACACGGCGTGACGTGCCCATGCGGTCCAAAATGTCGTTTTTAACCCGCCATGCCATTGTACGTGTCCGGTATCCAGACGCAGCGCATTTTATTTTTATTTATTGATCGCGTTTCGTTTGATCGGATCGTTACTATTATGGGCCAGATCTGGAACTCGGATACTCAAATTCGGACTCGGACTCGGACTTGCATTGATTACCGTACTGTACTGTACCGTATCGTATCGTATCAAGCCAACAAGCCGTAAGTTACATACAGCGCCCGTTTGACAGCCGTGACGGGAAGAGGGGAAGATACAACAATACAACTCAATATTACCCAAAACAGAATGGGCTTTGTGCTGCAAAATTAAATTAAATTAAAAAAATAATAGGTCCGGGCCGGGCCACTTGCAACCTATCGCTCCCTAATTGAACAGGGCCACGACCAAGGACAAACGCGGTTTGAAAAGAGTTTTATCCGATTCTGATACGATTCCAGGAAAATAATCGGCCCATCACCATCATGGCATGCCCATGGTCCATTGCTTGGGGGTACAAGTACACATGCATCAGTGCCACTGAAGTACTGGTATAATGGGCATTTGAGTCCGAGCTTATCATTTTTTAATCCATTAATGTCCGCTACGGTCCGTCGTTCATTAGCAGTTGGCAGCCCAAAAGTGGCGTTTGTCATCCAGTGACAACAAGTGATCCATAAATAAAGCTCGGAAGAACTCAGGCACTTATTGCAAATTCAATTTCTACTTCTTTCGTATGCACGGGATTTCGATTTCGAGGCTTTATCCGTCGACTGTTTGCGTCACAAGTCCGATACCTTCCTAGATACCCCGAGCTCTGTAGAGAAATAACGACGCCATTCAATAAACGGCAAGTCGCTGCTTGGGATTGGGGATTACGCATCATCGGGTCCCTGGCAGTCGCCCTCAGAGGTCTATCTTCTTCCTTGAAACGGTCAAGCAGGCAGGGACAAAAGTACACGCCCGCATGTCCATCGGTCAGCCCTGATTGGATGGACTGTACGCCGCGTTCATTTCGACCTCGGGTGCCGCCTAATCCTCGTCCTCGTCCTTTATTTGCAAAGCGAGATCAAAGTCAATGATATTTGACAAAACTTGTGCTCGACAACGAGGTTGTCGGGCTTGGTGGCTCTGTGAGCGATACAGTGCTCATGAAGATACGCGAAGCCCTTTTTGAGGCCCTGGCAGATTCGAGTAGCCTTTCTTTCAAGTTGGCTAGGAGCGATCGCAGCGTGCTCCCTCCACGGTGCTGTCCATTAGGGGCAGTATGACCCACTGGCTTGACTGCCTGCAGAATGAATCGAGCAATGAGACAACATGTTCGGACTTAGGCCGAATGGTGTTGAGAAGTCTGAGAATTGAGAATCATAAGCTCGTTCGATTTCCGACAAACTTTGTTGTCAGCGATGAGGTCCTTTCTCGGATCTGACGGGCGAAACACAGTGAGAACGTGAGAGGGCAACTGGGATCGAACGTCAGCGCATAGTCGTAGTATAAGAGATCAATCACCTTTTGAAATCTGAAATCGACAAGTGGAAGGCGTGTGGGCCTAGGTCGATGTCTGCTGGTGACATACTACCAAGCTCAACCAGCGAGTGCATTCTTTGAAGCCATAGCCAGATTAAATACAGCATAGAGCGGACAATTGCACGAAGGAATAACCATGGATTTGCATTAATGCCTTTTTTGGCACAGCCATGCCCACGATATGTGATATTAAAAATGAGTAGAGTGCGATTTGATGGCATGATGGGGATATGATGGGACGGTCATCTAGAATAGTGAATAATGTCCTGGGGAATTCAGATAAACCTACTTGGGAGCATCGTCGCCAGGAGTGGACGGGCATACCCATGGGAAGTACCGCGCTTTGCCAAGGGCGGTCTGAGTGCGGGTCTAGAATGGCATTTCTATGGCTCATTAGTCGTCACCGAAACTCAAAGTGGCAGTCGCGCGTGGATGGTGTGAGAGCGTTTCCATCATGTCATCATGATCCATATGATACAGTATGCAATGCAGTGGGAAGGCAAAGTCCCGCATCCCACGTCAGAGGTCCCCAATGTCTCGACTAGGTCCGAGGAGTGAGCCTGAGTAATCAGGGCATACAGTAAGCCAAGACATGTACGACCGGCGTGACTGCCAGTGTGTCAGAGAATCTTGTGTTCCCCGTTTACCACTCCCAAGACATCGATGCAGTTCACAGGGTTGGCAGGCCATAGCAGGCCCAGGATACTGTATGGATGGCAAGAGCTCATCGCTCCATATACTGTAAGATCCAGGTCTTCCTTAAGCTTCACTATATGTGCTGAACTAAAGTCGACAACCAACTTGGTCAACATCCCCATAAATCGATCGACACTTCAAGTTGCTGATCCCTACCTTGAATTTGTTGTGTACTTTGCTGCCTCATATGTTTGACGTGATGTGGTGGAACCGGATAGGAGGTCACCGGTCACTTGTGGTATCTCGCACTCAAGTACATGCAACCACTGCCAGTGGCAAGTGTTGACTGGTGAGTGAACGCCGTACGTGAATGTGCTGACTAAGCTGTTGACGGGTGTGTGGTGGGCTGGTAAGTGGTGGCTGGTAGTAAGCTGGTTAGTTGGTAGCCAAAGCAAAAAGCCAAAGTGCAAGTGCTGGATTTGACGGCCTTAGCCGCGAGCCTGATATAATCCAGAAAATTCAGGGGCGTCTACACACCTTGATTCTCCAGATCCGTAATCCACTGCAACCTCATCCAACGTTGCGAAACCCGTAAGGTAATAATGACGTGCCTGTGCCTTAGCTTTGTACATGTTGCTCTATTCGCTCTATTCGTGTATGTATTCGGGTAGGGACCCTTCCTACTATACAGTACTTGCGTCCATGATTTCTGGACTCCGAAGAGTTGTGTAGTTGCGCCAGAGGTAAGATTTTCTGTTTTATTTCCTAGAAGGAAGATGGGCAACTTCGAGGCCGTGTCGCGACAGCACTCGGCTCGCCTGGGCATTAAATTGGTGGAGTCAGAAGATCACGTGTCCTCGCCTCGGTTAAGAGAGCTCCTCCACAGCTCCTCCTCCTCAGCCCTAGCTTCTCAAGTTGTAAGCTACATAATTGTATAAATATGGTAATCTCCATATAATTGTCCACACACCCCTCGTCTGCATTCACTACCGTGACTATAGAATGTCTCCAAACATCCCACGAACCCAGAAGGCCGCTGTTGTCGAGTCCCATGAAGCCCCTATACGCATCATAGATGACCAACCGGTGAAGCAGCCTGAGGAGCTCGCTCCTGGAGAATGTCTTCTCAAGATGCACTGCACTGGCGTGTGCCACACAGACCTCCACGCCCGTATTGGCGACTGGCCATTTCCTTCCAAACTACCACTTATTGGGGGCCATGAAGGCGTCGGCGAGATTGTTGCCATTGGCAAGCACACAGTCAACTCTCCAGTCAAGATTGGCGACCGCGTTGGCGTCAAGTGGCTCGCTGATTCGTGCCTGCAATGTGAGCAATGCCGCAAGGGTTTAGAACAATGTATGCTCGTATTATTCTCTACCTCTCTGATACCCCTGAATTGATTTGCTGATAATATGCAGGCTGCCCCAAGGCCAAGCTTAGCGGATACACCGTGGATGGAACGTTCTCTCAATACGTGGTGCGGGTCTCGTGATCACTCCCTTTCTCACGTCACCTGACTTGGCCGACAGGTCTCTTACGTTTCTCATGTCACACCTATCCCCGAGAAGCTTAGCGACCAGGAAGCAGCCTCTTTTCTCTGCGCGGTGAATATTCGTGTTTTTACAATCGACCAAGAACGAGGATTGACGATGACTCGCTCAGGGGGTAACTGTGTACCGTGCGCTAAAGCACAGCCAAACCAATCCCGGCGATTGGATCGTTATTCCGGGTGCAGGGGGCGGCCTCGGACATCTTGGTTTGTGCCATGATCATCGTGTTCTCTTATCCTATCTCACACGAATATGTGTTTAGCTGTTCAATATGCAGTACACGCCTTTGGGCTGCGAGTTGTCGCTATCGGTTCGTCTTTCAAACTTTATATCTTTTAACCATTCTCATTCTTTTGATGATTAGATACTGGGGCGGAAAAGAAAGCTCTATGCTTGGAGCTTGGAGCGAAGAAGTGGATTGACTTCCGCGAGACGAAGGACCTAGTGAAAGATATTAAGGATGCCACAGGCGGAGATGGCCCACACGCAGCACTCGTTTCAGCAGCCAGCGTAAGTCTTTAAACCGACGAGCATGTCATGGAAAGTAAATCACCCTTGATACACAGAGCTCTGCATACGAGCAAGCGATTGACTACCTACGTCCCGGCGGCTCTCTCCTGCTCGTCGGCCTCCCCGGAAAGGCTCAGATCGGTGGATCGATCTTCTGGACGGTGGTCAAAAGCATTAATCTGATTGGCTCATACGTCGGGTGCGCTTCTACGTTCGCTTTGATCAAAGTGACAGAGTAAAAACGTACTATTGTCTCATTAGTAACCGCCAAGATGCGCGTGAAGCTCTCGACATCGCCTCGATGGGCAAGATCCGGTGTCATTTCGCGCTCAAGCCGTTGTCGGCATTAACCGAGTACGATTTTGTCGCGAAATGTCAGATGGACATTGCTGATCGTTGTCCCCCTAGGGTCTATGAAGGCATGGAGAAGGGCATGGTCGTTGGACGCATCGTTATTAACATGGAGTGAAAGGGTAGAAAGTGAACTCTCGTGAGAATGCTGAGTGTGTAAGAGTCCTAATTGCGTAGCTCATCCAGTTGTGAGAGAAGCATGTCTATATTCTGTATTATAAATTTAAAATGTATTTTCTTGCGGCTATGATGATATCCAGAGTTCAAGTCAGAAAACCCCACCAGGGGAGAAGCTCAGGGGAGAAGGGAGAAGACGGCCCGCGGGGCCACGGTCCCGCTGATCTCGGTGCAGCAATACGTAAACCCGGATCCGTTCTTTTCGTGTGCCACTGTACAGGCTTGCTGAGATGGTTCCAGCCTTTGCAGATCGTCATTAATATCGTCAGCACAGCAAGTCTAGAATATCCGGCGTTTCAAAGCACAAACTGAAGTTGCAGTCATGGTTATTCCGGTTCCAGTGAGGTGTATGGCAATCAATCGGCCCTTCAATTCTACTGTGAATTGCCTGTAGGAGGAAGTTTGAAGCTCTCTCCGCACCGAAGTGGTACTAGGACAGTGAGAGCTTCCACCAGAATGTCCAAGTTCTCTTTGACTACCACAACGGTTAGAGCTTTAAATTTCTCTGCGAAACCGAGTCTGCGGCGTCTTGAATTACAGAATGTCCTTGCTGCGTGTCCTCTGCCGACTGTTGTCGTCCTCACTTGAATATCGACCCGGACGTTGTCGTCTGCTCATCCGTAGCAGTGTCGCCTCCTCGCGCATTTACAACGCATACCTTGCTTTCCTTCCCCTCAGTTTTGGAGGTACCGATATAAAGTACATGCCCCCTACTAGCTACTCGTATCTGCAAGTGAGAATAATAATCCCCACAAAGCCGGAATTACTATCTCAATTCCGAGGAAGTCTTCGATTTTCAAATGCCGATCCTGCCTTGAGGCAATCCGGGGCCTGTTTTTCGCCAATCGCCTTTCCAGATTCATCTATGGAGCGATTTCTCGCGTTCGAGTGTATCTGCCTTCTGAACTCAGGGTGCAACGTGGTTTTGTACTCGATGTCGCATACTGTTCCTTGCAGAACCTCCCGCCTGAGTTTCAATACGTTCCCATGTCAATTGGTGATCTCCGAAGGAAGGCATATTCTGTCACCACAGCAAGCGGGACCGACTCTGGACTACATGAAGAACAGCACCATTATGCCTTTAGTAACGCAAAATAAACAAATGTGCGTGTAATTACGGTATAGCAACACCATTCCGAGTCCTCTTCAGGAAGATGCACGAATTTCCCTGGCTTCTTACATCTTTTCATCCACGACACAAAACCCACGAAGAAGCCCCACAATCTCCTCTTTTGATCCATAAGCTCCCTTGAGAGAAAGGCTGTCCAATATATACGAAAATTGATCTTTGTGATAGAAGAAAACGCGCCGGAGAGAGTGGGTTGACGAATGCCTGAAGAGATTCCTGAGCGAAAATAATTCGATCAACTAGGAATGTATTGGATACGATAAAGAGGCAATAGCATATGGGGGACCGCAGGAAAGGATGGTGTCTGTTCTCGCAATCGACCGTGCTCATAAATTGCAGCCATTTCCGGAGACGTACGTACACGGTGGATATATAGGCACGGGATGAGTAGCACACGCAGAGTTGATAAAAGAATCCACATCAGCAGCGATGATGTTCCCTGAGCCCGTTGTTGATGCTTCTGAGTATTAAGATGGAATTGTACCAACGTACAGTAAATTGTAAGTACGTGATTGAACGTAATCCTCCGGTTCCTTGCCTATGCCGCGCACCCGCTCCTTTTCACCACAAATACGCCCGTCTCATCACTGTCTCTTCTTGTCTCCGCTCTCTCCTCTCTCTTATATATATATATATAGAGTCCTAAAACGTCGGATGCCTCTCCGCAGTGAGCTACTCCGGCGCTCCCATCGCCTGTTCGCTGGCACATTTCCACAAAGACCATGCTACACCATTTCGCAGCGACATCCCTGGACGGCCGGAGACCCAGGTAGGGAGATGACATGCGATGCGGGAGAAGGGTAAGGATGAAGCTCAGGGCACCGAGGTTGGATTGACGGAAAATGTGGATTGGGAGAGGATATGGAGTCGCAGAGTCGCAGCATAAAAGGCGACGCGTTACCCATAGCTCTACGAGAACTTAGGTGCCTCTTGTTTTCCCTTTTATTATCTTGTTGCACGACACCTGACAACATAGAAAAAAAGGACGTACATACAGTTATCACTCTCTCGGACAACGCTCCTCGTCGCTTTCCTCGTTTCCATACGCAACCAAGGTCCGTCTTCTTCGACGGATTTCACGCATTCCGAACTAGTCCTCTCTTCGAAGCTAGGCATTTTTGGCTCTTCTACCCTGTTCGTTACAGGAAGGCTATACATGCTTATTTATAATGGCTTGGTGAAATCTTCCGGTGTTGTTGGAATTGTGCTCTCAGCTGGTCCATGGCCAACGTTGCAGACCCGTGTTTCGTGGTTTACGCGCCATTGAAAAGCCACTCAAAGTGACTCGGTATGTTTCTTTTCGTTGATGTCCCAGGTAAATCCAATGCGTAACCATCTCTCCTTGTAGAGCAGAGGGAAATCCATGAGCCCTATGATGCTCCTGATCTCTGCGATCGAGACGAGCGCTCTCAATGGCCGAGCAGTCAAGGATGATGAATTCTATCTCGGTGTGCTGCGTGGCGGGGAACTGGCAAGTGCATCATATCATGTCTGGGGGTCTTTCGCGCGGGATGATAGCACTCGAGACGGAGTCAGCTCCGAGGGAGCGCACGACCATTCAGGTACGCCACGAGTCGCACAGCACCGCTTGATAGCAAGGATTTCATCCCGTTTGAACAGCTATTTCATCGTCCTAATGAGAATGTTGTGCCTAAGGCCTGGCCCCGCACGGCGAGGAACACGCTCACGTTCTTGGCTGCGCCGGAGTCCGACTTGGCACCGCTGGAGAGAGAGGAAGGCGTTCGTTGCTGCGAGCGAGAACGGCTTCATGCTCAGTCGTGGGGACAATGAGACGACTTGGACATGCATCGCTAAGTTTCCATTAGTCAGGTACAGTATAAACGCGGCGGGGAATCACATAAAGAGTGTATTTTAGAGCGAGTCCTAGAAAGCTCGCGAGAAATCTCCGACGGAGGGCGCAGGGCGCAACTACTAGAAAGAAGGGCGTAGGCGTCTCTGGAATTATTTCAGAGTCACGCCTATTGTTTGGCATTGGCACACAAAGGACCCTCTATCAATGCTTAAACATAGTTCTGTATAGCTACCGTAACTACAATGCTTATGCAGACAACAATAGAGGGACTGCACGCCTCGCCAACTCCCCCACAGTATCAATATAGATGAGGAAAAGCGTGGCACTAAGACGGCGACGAGTTGTATCATTGACCCGTCTAGACACTAGTACTAATGGAAGCGAATCACGGGTCTACGCCACATGTCGAGATGACATCGATAAGACCAAACATGCATCTACCCAAACTCGCGACGGAGAGTGAAAGTTGGCCTTGTCCTAGGCCCAGATCTCCCGTTTCGTCTACATATATACGATTGGCGACCAGCAAAATCTGCAGTCCTCGCGCTCATAGCTACCTCCGCAGCATATCAAATGCAGTCCGAAGACCATATCAACAACCCCGACTCTGTCGGTAACAACCCTGATGCCGACTCGGAGTTCATTAGCCTGCGGCAGAAATGCGATCGCTTCCGCGTCTTGGTGATAGGCAAAGCGAACGCTGGTAAAACGACCATTCTCGAGAAGATCTGCCAGTCCACAGAAGCACCGATCGTCTGCGATGGTGATGGAAACCAGGCTAGTGCCTATGATTGAATTATACCGCCTGCGAATCCTGATAATTCGTCCATGATAGATCGATCCCGCAACTGTAGTGAAAGCTAGCAGTGGTGTGAGTTCTCTTCTGCCGGTTAGTAGGCCACTGGGTTGATTAATCGATCTTGCCAGCGTGGTGTACACAACATCGAATACGAGATCACATACGAAAGTAACCCGGGATTTGTGTTCCACGACTCTTGTGGATTTGAGGCGGGTTCAGTCGGCGAGCTTCAAATAGTGAGGGACTTCATACGTTCAAGGTCCCAGGAAAAATTCTTGAAGTCTCAGTTGCATGCCATTTGGTACGTCGTTGCTATAGCCAGGATCGCAACCAAATAAAATGGAGAAATAGGTATTGTCTACCGATGGACGATGATCGCCCGTTGACCACGGCAGAACTAACGTTTTTCGGATCTGGTACAGATGGCGGCACGTTGCTTTTCACAACTGTGCTCTCTCCGTAAAGGTTGATATACCGACGTTGTTAGTACCTGTGGTGGCTATTTTTACGAAGTTCGATGCACAAAGGACCCGGGCTGTCGCCAAGTTGAAACGGGATGGATTGACGGAGTTCGAGGCAAGAAAACGGGCATCAGGACAAATGGAAGAGATACGATCCGAAATTGAAGATCGCGTCAATCGCACTACCCATCCCCCGTCGGCTTTTGTCTATCTCCAGGGTATTTTTCAATTCCCAATTTCTGAATAGATTCTAAACTGGCGCATTTCTTGAGACAGATATGAACAAGCCTAACGGCAATTGTTCGTCTCTCATCGAGAAAACGGCATCAGTGATGACAAAGGATACTCTCCGCCATTTACTAATTACCGTACAGAAAACTAACATTGAACTGTGCATCCGATATTGCCTCGAAGACCTTTTTATTAAAACTAAAATCCTCCATGGTAATAAAGAATTGTTTGTAAGTCTTTGCGTACTTACAACGAAAACTGGATCATTTCAGGGTCATCTCAACGACTATCGGTCGCTAAACGGATACTGGGCTGGTTTCCCCATTGCTGGGTAAATAATTGATCGCTTTATCGGCTTAATCGATTAACGATCTACTGTACTGTTTGCTCCAGGTCCGGGTGGGTATTCTGGTCACGTTTTGGAATGCAGCCCCTGATCCCTGGCGCTCGTCTGGTGTATCAGAGAGTGAGTGATATAGTGGCATCTTCTAATTGCATTCCCTGAGCTACTGACTGGGTCCACCTGCTGTGCTAGAGTGTGAGTAATCTGTAGCATCCTTCAATAACGCTGCCTTATCTACTGGGCTCATTTGCTGCGCTAGACCGTGAGTGATCCTGTACCTTCAGTCACACTCCTCACCCACAGGCTGGTCCATTGTCTTAGTACGTGAGTGACTCTATGCTATCTTTTAATCACACTCCATCACTCATTGTGGTCGTCTGCCTTGTTAGCAAGTATGTACTCCTTCCAAAGATATTCCCTCATTTATTGGACTCGTCCGTCATACTAGGATGTGAGGAATTCTGTGCTTAATTCAATTGTACTCCCTGATAGGACTTGTCTGCTGTGCTAGACTGTGGGTATTCTTTAAATTTCACTCTTCGATAGATTCACTGACCTTGTCTGCTTTGCTAGGGAGTGGGTGATCCTGTTGTTTCATTTAATGACATTCGCTAATCTGCTGGGTTCGTCTGCCATATTAGGAAGTGAGTACTCTTATCGCACATTTCAATTATGCTCCCTCATCCACCGAGCTTATATGCGGTGCTAGTACGTGAGTGAATCCATCACATCTAATCACACTCCTTTATTCATGTGGTTTGTCTGTCATGTCAGTATGTGAGGGGCTCCACTGTGTCAGTTAGTTGTACACTCTGAAGCATTGGGCTTGTCGGCCACGCTAGGAAGTGAGTGGTCCTATCAGCTCTTCTAATTGCGATAAACTGATCCTTGTCTTCCATGCCAGGGGGTGGGTATTCTTTTTTCACCTTTCAATCACACTCGCCGATCTACAAGGCTCATCTGGACGGTGCTAGAGAGTGAGTGGTACATTTGTAACTTTCTATCATACCCCCTGACTATCATCTGTTGCACTAGGATGTGAGCAATCCTTTATCATTTTTTAACCCTACTCACAAGTCCACTGGGTTTGTCTTCCATGCTAGGTGGTATGTGATTGTGTAGGACTTTTCAATTCGGCTTCTGATCCACCGGCCCCATCTCCTGCACTAGAAAGTGAGTGATCTTAATGCATCGTTCGATAACGTTCGCCAATCTTTTGGGCCTGTTTTCCCTGCTAGACAGTTAGTGATTTTATCATGTCCCTTTTTCGTTACACCCCGTTGAGCCCTTCTGCCGAATTAGGAAGTACGTACTTCTGTCACTCATTTCAATCGCAGTCCGTATATATCGAGTTCATCTACTGTGGTAGATTGTGGGCGATCCTGTTTCGTGTTCAATCGCATTCATTGATCCACAAGGTTCATCTGCCGTAATAGATTGTGCGTGGTCCCATTGTATCTGTTCATCACACCCGCTGATTCACCAGACTCGTCTAGAGAGTGAGCGATCCTGTCTGATTTTTTAATCACTCTCCCTGATCCTGCGTGTTTGTCTGCAATGCTAGCGTGTGAGTGCTCATATTGTGACTTTCGAACGCACTTCTTGATTCAGCTATCACACCTGGCACGTTAGGGAGTGAGTGATTATTCATTTCAGTTATGTTCGCTCATCCGCCAACTTATCTTCCATTCTAGAATGTGAGCGATTCTGTTGTATATTTCAATCACAACTTCTGATGCACTGTGCCCATTCGCTGTGTTAGATTGTGAGTTATCCTGTTGCGCTATCAGTCGTGCTCTAATCCACTACGCTTATCTATCGTGGCAGCATGTGAGTGGTCCTGTCTAATCTTTCAATCATGCTCCCTGATCCACTGGTTCTTTTACATGTTAGTTTGTGAGTGATTATTTCCCTCATTGCAATTGTACCCCTGATTGTCGTCTACTATACTAGTATGCAAGTCATCCAGCACCATCTTTCAATTGAGTTCCCTGATTGACAGGCACTTCCACCACGGCTAGGATGTGAGTAATTCTCGCATTTTCAATTTGAATCTGATCTACCGGACTTGTTAGGAAGTAAGTGATCTTGTTGTATCATTCGATCAAACACGCTGATCCACCGGATTTATCTGCCTTGCAAGGGAGTGAGAACTCGTTTTGCTCTTTTGAGTACACACTGATCCACGGAGCTCATCTGCTCTTGTAGGCTGTGAGTAATCGTTTCGCTCTTTCGAGTACACACTGATCCACGGGGCTCATATGCCCTTCTAGGCTGTGAGTAATTGTTTCGCTCTTTCGAGTACACACTGATCCACGGAGCTCATCTGCCCTTGTAGGCTGTGAGTAATCGTTTCGCTCTTTCGAGTACACACTGATCCACGGAGCTCATCTGCCCTTGTAGGG
>QFEA01001139.1:0-13167 GCA_003315975.1 Lactifluus echinatus | reverse complement strand
AAGTCCTTTTTCATGACCCAAACTAGGCGTCATGCTCCGAGAACTTCTAATCCAGTCATAAACTCGAACTAGTCAATCATACCAGTCCAGTCAATCAGTCAATCAGTCAAATCCACAACAAGGTCAAACATCAGTTTGACCGCCGCACTGAGTGTGTTTCAAACCGTAACAGCTGGTGTGTTGAAGTATCCACTGGTGAAGGTGGACGTGCGCTGTGGGGCGGTAGAGGGTAGTTCTGGGACGGGTGAGGGTGGTCTAGTCAGGGCAGTCATGACCTGAGTCGGTACGGTGGTCATGGAAGACATTCTCTTCAATTCTTCAGGGATATTGGCGGTAGGTCTTATGGCTGTGTCGTCAATGGCTTCTGATGATTCAGCTGTTTCTACATCTGATGTTGCGCCTGGTGGTGGCGTATCTTCTTTGAGTGGTGGTGTAATAAGTCTGGATACTGGGATGAAATCTCGGTAGGTGTCGTCTGCCTTGTATGTTCCTTCTTGGTTATATTCTTCAAGTTCAGGGTATGCCTTTCCTAGGAAACACTTGTGACTTTTCTCATCGATGAGGACCTGGTACCACTTTCGTCCTTTGAATACTAGTAGGTGTACTGCGTGCGATGGCTCTAGTGCGATGGTGTGGCTGTCGTGGAATGCCCAGCAGGAAAATGGAAGGTGTATGTCTTCCTTATTAATGTAGAATGCAACTGTGTTAATGGGGGCCCCTTCCTTTGGGCTTTCTTTGATATACTCCCGTGGAGCCGTGGTGTCTTGCTTGTCTTTAGTTCCCTGGCGTAGAGGAAACTAAGCTGAGTCTGATGTTATGGGGCTTCCTCGAAGCCTTGTTAGATAAAACCAAAGGCGTTACTCATCCTTGAGTCGCCTTGTGCTAGTCTGAACCGTTCCTCTGCAACCCTCCGTTTAGGGTGAGAGCGTGAGCTGAGTGCTCCTGTGTAGAGTCTGGTAGAACACTCCCAAGTCCCACTTGGAAGGAATATGTCTTGCACACAAGATGAGAATGGGCCAAGAGATATATTCACTAAGTCTCTAGAGGAGACTCAGCTTAAGGATGGTACAGCCAGTAAGTACTTCTATATATACTACTGGCTAAGGGCAGTGTCCTAGGGTTATAAGGAGATACTACGCAGCCTTCCCTAATGGCTACTTATGAAACGCGATCACTGATACATATAAAACACACACGAAACACTACTGAAACACATCATATCAGGGCTGTGTCCATCACTGATGCCATGCCATCAGTGGCACCGTATGCGCCCGTGACACCGTGACAGACACGGCGCAGAAGAGGAAGACACAAATTTTCCTCCAGCCTAATCCGTTCAGCCTAGATTAGGAGCCAATTACCAGATCGAGTGTATTTATCTAATAGGAAATCAATGACCATGCGAATGTTCTTCCACACTCGATCTCAGAGGGCTGAAAGCAACGTGCTGCTAGACTGCGGTGCAACCGAAAACTTCCTTGACCTAAACTATGCGCAAAAGCTGCGGCTTGATATCAAAAAACTGTGCACCCCGCGACCCATATATAATGTCGATGGCACCCTTAACAAAGCTGGCAATATCACGAAATATGTCGACCTACAAATCTAGACTGGACCCAAATGGACCCCCATGCGTTTCTTCCTCACTCACCTGGGGGAGCAAAAGATCATCCTCGGGTACCCTTGGTTCGCTAGCATGCAACCACACATTGACTGGGCAAGAGGATGGCTCGACACTGAACAACTCCCCCTCATCGCTAGATCCCTGGACTTTATTTCTGGGACACCACAATGAGCACAAAAGGTTGCCAAAGTACGACAAACCCTATACCGCAAGAGACTCAACGACGCCATGGATCACTCCCCTGAAAAAGACAATGTACCACCCGCATACCGAAGATTCGCCAAAGTATTCAGTGACGCTGAAGCACAACGATTCCCAGAGAGCAGAAAATGGGACCACGCCATTGACTTAAAACCAGGAGCACCCAGTGACCTGAAAGGGAGCCCCTATGCACTCACCCAACCAGAACAACAAGCACTCGTCGAGTTCCTCAAAGAACAACAAGCGAAGGGATACATCCGACTGTCCAAAAGCCCATATGCTGCCCCGTTCTTCTTTATCAAGAAGAAGAGCGGCGCCCTTTGCCCTGTACAAGATTACCGCCACCTAAATGAATGGACAGTCAAAAACAAGTACCCACTCCCCCTGATCCCCGAACTCATAGCCAAAGTCAGAGGAGCCTCCCTATTCACTAAATTTGACATTCGCTGGGGATACAACAATATCCATATCAAGAAGGGAGACGAATGGAAAGCGGCGTTTACCACCAACCAAGGACTTTTCAAACCAACAGTGATGTTCTTCAGAATGACCAACTCACCAGCCACCTTCCAAACCATGATGAACGCTATCTTCGAAGAAGAAATCCGAGAAGGATGGCTGGTAATTTACATGGACGACCTTCTCATTGCAACCAAAGACGACCCCAAATACCATCAACAATGCATAGAACGAGTCTTACAAAAACTCCAGGACCACGACTTGTTCCTCTGACCAGAAAAATGTGCTTTCTCACAAAAGCGCATCGAATTCTTAGGTGTTGTACTAGAGGGAGGACAAATTCACATGGACCCATCCAAAGTCTCTGCAGTAAAAACTTGGCCCACACCCCTCACAGTAAAAGATATTTGCACATTTCTTGGTTTCACGGGGTATTACCACTACTTCATCCCCCACTACTCAACAACAGCCTGACCTCTCATTGATCTCACATGCAAAGACACAACCTTTCATTGGACGAACAAACAACAACAGGCCTTTGAACAGCTAAAATCCCTGATGTGCTCCTCCCCTATCCTACGACAACTGAATTATTCCCTACCTTTCTTCCTCGCCACGGATGCCTCCACTTACGGCGTGGGAGCCGTACTCTCGCAGGAGGGAGAACTCCACCCATCTAAAAACACCCCAGTACAACACCCAATCGCATTTTACTCAGCCACATTTACACCAACAGAATGAAACTACGACATCTACGAACGAGAACTCCTAGCAATCATCAAAGCGCTACATCACTGGAGACCGCACCTGGCAGGAACAGAAACTCCCGTTACCATCCTCACCGACCACGCCAACCTACTTTACTGGAAAACACCTCGCAAAGTCAACAGAAGACTTGCAAGATGGTTTAGCGAACTACAAGAATACAATCTCCAACTCAAACACATCCCCAGGAAAATCCACGCAGCCCCAGACATGTTATCACAACCACCACGAACAGACCAGGGAAAACAAGATAACGAAGACGTCATACTCCTCTCCCCATCCATGTTCATCAACTGACTTGACAACCCCTCTTCCGCAGACCCCTTCATTGATATCATCCACCTACAACAACAACTGGCACATGAAGAGACATTGTCCAGATGGGCACGACAATATAACTTCAATCGAATAAAGGACACCTGGCAAACCAAACGACAACAACTGGTAGTACCACCAGACAATGAAGTACGACAAATCCTACTACGACGATTCCACAACTCCCCATTAGCCAGCCACCTAGGAAGAGACAACACCATATACAAAATCACCAAACTATACTGGTGGCCAGGAATCAACGCTTGGGTTGAACAATACGTCAAAGGATGCTCCATCTGCCAACAAAACAAAAACCTCACACACCAAAAAAGAGTACCCCTCTTCAAGATCCCCATGATAGATCCCGTCCCATTTTCCACAGTAGCCATGGACCTCATTACAGCTCTTCCCCTAAGCAAAGGATTCAACGCCATCCTTACCATCGTAGATCATGGCTGCTCATGTGCAGCCATATTCCTTCCATGTCACACTCAAATCACCGGGGAAGGAGTGGCACAACTCTATTTCCAACACGTATTCCAATGGTTTGGAGCCCCCAAGAAACTGATCACTGACCGAGACCCACGCTTCACTTCCCATTTCATGAAAGCACTATGCACCAAATTAAAAATACAACAAAATATCAGCACAGCCTACCACCCACAGATGGACGGAGCATCAGAACGGAATAATTAATGGGTAGAACAATATCTACACCTCTTCGGAAATCTCCAACAAGATGACTGGGCCGATTGGCTACCGCTTGCCACCTTCGTCCATAACACTACCCCCAACGGTTCTACCCGAACGCCCCCATCAGAGGTACTGATGGGATACGCACCACAAATCACCGCCAACCCCGAATACACCTCTAACAATCATACCATAGAAGAGCGCCATCAGAAACTGATGGAATGCAGATGCCACATACAACAAGCCATCAATCAGGCCACTAAGATACCAGAACCTCAATTTCAAGTAGGAACCGAAGTGTGGCTTGACACACGCAACCTGAAACTTCCATACAACACCCCCAAACTCGCCCCCAGACGCCTAGGACCCTTCCTCATCTCCGAACAAATCTCCCCTGTGGCGTATCGACTCCGATTACCCCTGACCTAGACCATCCACAACGTGTTTCATGCATCCCTCTTAACCCCATACATAGAAACCGAAGAACACGGAACCAATTACATGAAACCACCACCCGAAGTCATAGAAGGAGAAAATGAATACAAGGTAGAACGAATCATCAAGCACCGCTACTTTGGAAGAAAGAAGACCCTTCAATATCTAATCAAATGGAAAGGTTACCCCATAAGTGACAACACATGGGAACCTGTTTCACATATCTCCGCCCCTAACTTGATCACATCATACCATAAACAACACCCCCTCACACATAAAAGGACCGCCAAAAACTGCCAAATCAATGTCACCAATTCCCCCATCAGATATCGCACTCCTTACTATATTCCTCTCTCTCCAAACCCTTTTTTATCTCCTCATCATCATCAAGTATGGCCTCAGTCATTTCTGATGCAGCATCTGAGACCATCGACTATGAAGCAGTCGCAGAACAAATTTCCACCGATTCCACGGTGGTTGAAGACCCTCTGGATACCGAGATCCGACACACCCCCATCCCCAATGAACTCCGCTACCCCCCACAAATCCTCCCAGAAACTAACGAGCGCATCACGCTTCCCCTATCCCCTCGCTCCACATGCAACATCCTTGCCGGCCACAACAATGGCACTTCCTTATCCACCCTCCAACTCATTGACGTGGTCCAAGGACTGTTATGTACCATTGAGAACCAACAGATGGACACCAGTAGTGACGAAGAGACCACCGACGAACAGCGCCTGGAGGAAGAACCATTCGACGGCTACATCCTCAATTGGCCCAGCAAGTGTCCCGACTTCCTCATCCCGATGCCCAACGGATCACACCAACGACCCAAATGGATCAAACTGTCCCCCACTCCCTTCGAAGTGCTGGGCACCATGGGAAGACACGACCTGGTGTATAAACACCCGCTCCACGCCCTACCCCGCCTATGTCCTGACGAACAATGCGAACCGGTCCCTGTCTGGGCCCTCAACCTCATCCACGCTAACTCCCAACACTACCAGACAGTCCTACAGTACCTCCACCGTCACAGAGACTGGGGAATGGTGGGAGATGTCTCCCACTACAACTCGATCGACGAGAAAATCGTGTACACCATTCGACACATCCAGGAAATGGAGCAGGGGCTGGAAATTATGTGTGAAGAACAACGCATCTGCCGATACCACCTCACAGCATCGGTTTTCTATGAACACCTTGAGGTACTCAAGGACCTCACCCAAGACAGAAGAATGGCAGAGGCCCTTCGAACGCGACATCGAAGCTCCCTTTGCTTCGCCTAAACGGAGGGTGATGTCACAGGCGCATACAGTGCCACTGATGGCATGGCATCAGTAATGGACACAGCCCTGGTATTTGACTGATGATATGTATGGTTTCATGTACAACAGTGTTTTGAGTGTCCCCTTGATCGTGATCGCGTTTCAGTATCATTTCATAGGTAGTCATTAGGGATGACTACCAGCACAGCTACTTACATATCCCTAGGACACCGCCTCAAACCCAGTAGTATATATAGACATACTTACTAGCTTGTGCTACCTTAAGCTGAGTCTTCTATCCCTGAAGACGAAGCCCAATCTATCTGGTTCCCTTCTCTACTTGTGTGCAAGACTCTATTCCTCCTAAGTGGGACTTAGGAGCGTCTCTATCTCTTCAGGAAAGCACTCAGCACACGCTCTCACCTAGTGACTAGGTTGGAGAGGCATTGTTCACGTATACAAGGCGACTCAAGGCAGAGTAACGCATTATTGTTTTATCTCGTACGGCTTCGAGGAAGCCCCGCAACAGAGACCCCACTTCCCCCCACCTCAAGGAGGAGGAGGTGGAGGTGGAGGAGGCGGCGGAAATGGAGGAAATGGCGGAGGAGAAGGACCTCCAAATAATCCAAACCCACAGAACCCAGCACCAAACGTCATCATCGCAGGAGATGCAAAAATCATGGGAGCACTCCCAACCATATTCGACGGAGACAGAGGACAAGCGGATGCATTCCTAGACGCACTCAAAGCATACTTTCGAGTCAACATGGACGTAGGAGCACTGCGCTCCTACATCAAACGCATTGCCATTGCGCTCACGCTCATCCAAGGACCCAAAGTTGCGAACTGGGTCTGAACCATGGGAGAATGGGTTGACCTTCTCCACCCAGACATTGACGACGACGAAGACACCTGGTGTCACGTTTTTCTCTCATTTCTTGGACTGTATGGGTCGCATCCGGGCCCTTATCGCTTTGACACATACCGATGGACTCCTACATTGTGCCCTTGGCCCCTGGCTGACTCCTAGTTGCTTACTGTACGATAAGGTGACTCTGGATCACTGACAGTACACATATGCCCCTGATTCCCCTTTTGGTCTCCTATTTGCGCTCTGACACAGTCCTTATGACTGTGCACTCCTCTGTACATTTATGGACCGTCCTTGCTTCGTCTCAGTGGCCTTTTGACCCGCTCTCCATGTATATAAGACCCTGTAACTTGTAGGACAGACTCTAAGTCTGTTCTCTTTGTACCAATAACAAGTCGACGTCCCCCCTCTACTTGTACATCCTCAGCTCCTTAGGCTCATTGCCTGACATCGCCTGAGACAGACTAGCGTCGACCTGAGGCTGTGAAACACTCCAGCCAGTAGCAAGGTTCGACTTGGACACACCTAGGACTTGGGTGTGACATTAGAACAGACTTACCGTCAAACCTGGCGACAGACAAAGGAAAACGACGAGCAGAAACCCCTCCTCTCGATCCATCCTTCTTTCTGAGGGTAACTTTGCCTTGCCTACCCTTTGACACCCTTTCCACACCACACCACCTTGTCCCACAAGACCGCATTCCTAAAAAGAAAGGGAAAGCGTTGATCTGGTACCTACAGAAAGGGGAAGAAGGACCAAACCAGAACATAGCACGTTGGGACGGTTGGTATTGCTCGAAGGACGGAGAACTGATCGCCCTCACCTTCTCCCATAACACCTGGTTCCTCTTTCGCAAAGAATTCAACCCAAGTGTAGGCGATTACCGAGGAGGAGAAGCCTTTGGCCTGGCATCACAAACATTTAATCCACACCTCGACGACTTCAGAGGGGAAGAACTCACCACCAGAATACTTCGACCACTTGGTGAGGCACTTGGTGACGCATTAGACGACGACAAAGACACACCCACCATCAAAGACAACAAACCTGAACCAGACGAACCAGAAGTTGTGCAAGACACCACAGACGACGAGCCAGAAGAAGACAAACGAATGTCATTAACCACAGCAGTTGCAGCGCGAACAATCACCATGCCAGGAGGAAGTGGAGGAGGAGTACCTCCACAAGGGGGCGGTGATCCAGGAAACCCAGGAGGAGGTGGAGGAGCGCCTCAACCCCCAGGTGGCGGAGCACCTCTACCCCCGGGTGGAGGAGCGCCTCAAGCCGGAGCACCTGCCGCTGCTGGACCACCCAATGGACGAATGGAAGGATGCCCCCCTCCGAAATTCGAAGGAGACAGGGCTAAAGCAAAGGCCTGGCTCAACTCACTACGACTGTATCAATTTGTAAACAGGGACACCCCAGTAATGGCCGACAATTATAACAAAGTGGCACATGCCTTGACCTATATTGAAGGAGAGAGAGTTGAAGCATGGAAATGAAGGATGCTCGACTGGATCGAACAACTCCCTCCCATTCCGACTCCGCCTCACTTGACCATATATGCAGAGTTCGAAGCTAAATTCCTCAATGACTGGCATGATACCACAGAACAACCAGTTGCAGTACAGCGCCTCAATCAGCTCAAAATGATCAACCAAGACATTGACGGCTATATAGCTGCCTTTGAGAACGAAGCCGAGAAGGCTGGCTTCCATTTCGACGACCCCATGCTTCATGAACTGTTCAAGAAAGGTTTGGGAAGCTATAACCTTGTCGAAAAGATTGTCTTGCTAGACCATCCCCAGACCTGGAGAGACTGGACCACCGCAGCAAGGCGAAGACATGGGGAACTTGCAAGCCTGGCTGATCTTAGGAAGCCCTTTTGGACGAGCAACAAAAGAGGGAATTGGAGACGACCATTCATAGGACAACCACAGCCACAAGGACAGGGATTTCGCCCCAGACACAACCCCCGAGACCCTAACGCCATGCAAGTAGATGCACTCCGAAAGGCAGTCACTGAAGAAGACAGGGTTGAATATAGAAAGCGAGGAGCTTGCTTCAACTGCGGGAAACAAGGACACCTCGCTCGGAACTGCCCTAGAAAAGCGGCTACAGCTCAACAACCTGCACGGATGGCCCAAGCCAACACCAGTACCGATGCGACTGGAGAACACACCTCAGCAACAGGACTTGACCCGGAGAAGGTCCTGGCTGTTACGGGGCTTCCCTGAAGCCTGCTCGATAAAACCAAAGGCGTTACTCGTCCTAGAGTCGCCTTGTCTCTGTCTGAACCGATCCTCTCTAACCCTCCGTTTAGGGTGAGAGCGTGAGCTGAGTGCTCCCTAAGATAGTCTAGTAGAACGCTTCCAAGTCCCACTTGGAAGGAATAGATCTTGCACACAGGATGAGAGCGAACCGGAGTGTATTCACTAAGTCTCTAGAGGAGACTCAGCTTAAGGTGATACAGCTAATAAGTAGTCCTATATATACTACTCTAGCCGAGGCAGTGTCCTAGGGTTATATGGAGATACTATGTAGCCTTCCCTAATGGCTACTCATGAAACGCGATCACAATCAAGGGGCACTGATATACATGAAACTCTACGTAGCATCAGTCAAATACCAGGGCTGTGTCCATCACTGATGCCATGCCATCAGTGGCACCGTATGCGCCTGTGACATCACCCTCCGTTTAGGTGGAGGGCGCGAAGCGGAGGACGTGGCGACGCCCGACTTGGTTTCGGAGGTTCTCCATGGCTCGCCCCTCGGACGCGGAGTTCTCCATGCAAGCGACGTTCTCGTGGAATACCGACATGGCGAGTCGGTGTCGGCAGATGCGTTGCTCTTCGCGCAAGTTATCAACCTGCTGTTCGTATTCCTGGAGCCGCCGCGTAATGTATAGGATCTGTTCGTCAATGGCGTTGTAGCGGGACACCTCACCCATGAGTCCCCAATTCCCGTTGTCCATGAGGTATTGGGCCACCACTTTGTACTGCGCCAAATTGGCGCGGATAAGGTTGATTGCCCAGCCGGGCACCGTTTCGCAAGCCTCGTCGGGGTGAAGGCGGGGGAGTGCTCGAAGCTGGTGGCGGTATTCCGGTTCATCGTGCCCCATGGTACCCAGGGCCTCGTATGGTGTGGGCGAGATTTTGACCCATTTGGCCAATCGGTAGGATCCATCGGGCATGGGGATGTAGAAGTCGGGGCAGCGACTCGGGGTGTTGCGCATGTATCCCCGGAACGCCACTTCTTCGTCGTCGGCGGTGCTTTCGGTGTCTTCTTCTTCGATATCCCGTTGTCGGGTTTCAATGGTGCATAGGAGGCCATGCACCACGTCGATGAGTTGGTCGGTGCTGAGGGCCGACCCGTTGCCGTGGGCCAAGAGGATGTTACGTGTGGATCGGGGAGAGATGGGGACGCCGGGGCGTTCAGTGGCTTGGATGATGTCGGCGACCGTGTGTCCGACGGTATTGGGTGAGAGTGGTATAGTGATGCAGTTGGGGGTTTCGTTGATGACGCGGAGAGGGTGTCTGAGCTCCGCGGGGATGGGTAGGTGACGGATTTCCATGTTGACGTCGTCGTCTGTGGTGACGGACTCCGTAGAGATGGGTTCTGCAATTGCTTCATAGTTGATAGGCTCGAGGGGGGTGCTGACGCCTGAGATGTTGGAGGCCATATTTGACGGTGATGAGAAGGTAAAAGGAAGTTTGGAGTGCGAAGAATATAGTGAGGAGTGCAATGTCCGAGGGAGGAAGATGAGGCATCAATTCGTCGAACTCTGGTGGTCCTTTTATCCGTCAAAGGATGTTCTTGATGGTATGATGCGATCAAGTCGGGGGCGGAAATTTGATCAGCGGGTTCCCAGGTGTTATCGCTCACGGGGTAACCCTTCCATTTGATCAGGTATTGTAGGGTTCTTTTCCTTCCATGATGGCGATGTCCGGCGATATGTTCCACTTCGTATTCTTGTTCTCCATCAATCAATTCCGGGGGTGGTCGGGTATAATTTGCTCCGTGTTCTTCGGTTTCCACATATGGGGTAAGGAGTGATGCGTGAAACACATCATGGATGGTCCATGTTGGCGGTAGGCAGAGGCGATAGGCGACGGGTGATATTTGTGCTACGATGGGGAAAGGTCCTAGGCGTCTTGGTGCGAGTTTGGGGGTGGCGTATGGGAGTTTCAGGTTGCACGCATCAAGCCACACTTCGTTTCCGACGTGAAACTGGGGTGGAGGTGTATTAGTGGCGTTGTTCAAGGCCTGTTGGATGTGTCGTCTGCATTCCATCAGTTTTTGATGGCGCTCTTCTACGGAGTGACTGTTCGAGGTGTATCCTGGATCAAGGGTTACCTGTGGCGTATATCCCATTAGTACTTCTGATGGTGGTGTTTTGGTGGTGTTGTTTGGGGTGGTGTTGTGCACAAACGTTGTGAGCGGTAACCAATCGGCCCAATCATTCTGTTGGAGATTTCCGAAGAGGCGTAAATATTGTTCCACCCATTGATTATTCCGTTCTGATAGGCCGTCGGTCTGTGGATGGTATGCTGTGCTGATATTCTGTTGTATTTTTAGTTTCTGACACAGGGCGCGAGTGAAATGTGAGGTGAAGCGAGGGTCTCGATCAGTGATTAATTTCTTGGGCGTTCCGAACCATCGGAATATATGTTCGAGGTATAGTTGGGCGACTCCTTCTCCTGTGATTTGAGTGTGACAGGGGAGAAAGAGTGCTGCGCGTGAGCATCCATGATCTACAATAGTGAGTATCGCATCGAATCCTTTGCTGAGTGGCAGGGCGGTGATGAGGTCCATGGCTACCGTCGAGAAGGGAAGTGGGTCATCGGTGGTTGGGATTTTGTATAGCGGTATTCGTTTCCGGTGTGTGATGTTTTTGTTTTGTTGGCAGGTGGCGCATCCTTTCACATATTGGTCGATCCAGGTATTGATTCCAGGCCACCAGTATTGATACGTGACTTTATGGATGGTGTTGTCTCTTCCAAGGTGGCCACCGAGTGGAGAGTCATGATAACGGCGTAGTATCATTTGTCGGACTTCTTGATCGGGAGGTACTACTATCTGGTTCTGTCGTGTGGCCCAGATTCCTTTCTGTAATATGAGTCGGTATGGTCTTGCCCATCGTCGTAGTAGTTTGTGGTGGTGAGGTAGTTGTTGTAGGAATGTGATGTCTGTTAGGGGATCTTTCGACAGTGGTTCTCCGAGTCGGTTGATAAACATTGAGGGGGAGAGAAGTGTGACATCTTCATTGTCTTGTTTGCCTTGGTCTGCTCATGGTGGTCGGGACAGCATATCTGGGGCCGCGTGGATTTTTCCGGGGACGTGCTTGAGTTGAAGGTTGTATTCCTGAAGTTCGCTGAACCATCTTGCGAGTCTGCGATTGACTTTTCGTGGGGTTTTCCAATACAGAAGATTAGCGTGGTCGGTGAGGATGGTTACTGGTGTTTCTGTGCCTGCGAGATGTGGTCTCCAGTGGTGTAGGGCTTTGATAATAGCCAGTAATTCACGT
Organism: Lactifluus echinatus; assembly: GCA_003315975.1. Classification (NCBI taxonomy): domain Eukaryota; kingdom Fungi; phylum Basidiomycota; class Agaricomycetes; order Russulales; family Russulaceae; genus Lactifluus; species Lactifluus echinatus. The sequence continues at coordinate 1,008 of QFEA01001139.1, read as the reverse complement.
TCGTAGATGTCGTAGTTTCGTTCTGTGGGTGTGAATGTGGCTGAGTAAAATGCGACGGGGTGTTGTACTGGGGTGTGTTTTGAGGGGTGTAGTTCTCCCTCCTGCGAGAGTACGGCTCCCACGCCGTATGCGGACGCGTCTGTAGCTAGGAAGAAGGGCTGGGTGTAATCTGGTTGTCGTAGGATTGGTGATGAACACATAAGGGACTTGAGGTTGTCGAAGGCTTGTTGTTGTCGTGGTGTCCATTGGAATGGGGTGTCTTTACACGTGAGGTCAATAAGGGGTCGGGCTGTGGTGGAGTAATGGGAGATAAAGTAGCGATAATAGCCTGTGAAACCAAGGAATGCGCGTATATCTTTGACTGTGAGTGGTGTGGGCCATGCTTTTACTGCCGAAACCTTGGATGGGTCCATGTGAATTTGTCCACCTTCTAGGACGACGCCTAGGAATTCGATGCGCTTTTGTGAAAATGCGCATTTCTCGGGTCTGAGGAAGAGGTCATGATCTTGTAATTTTTGTAATACTCGTTCGACACAACGTTGATGGAATGTGGGGTCGTCTTTGGTTGCGATAAGGAGGTCGTCCATGTAAATCACAAGCCATCCTTCGCGGATTTCTTCCTCAAATATGGCGTTCATCATAGTTTGGAAGGTGGCTGGCGAATTGGTCATTCCAAAAAACATTACTGTAGGCTCAAAGAGTCCTTGGTTAGTGGTAAATGCGGCTTTCCATTCGTCTCCTTTCTTGATACGGATGTTGTTGTATCCCCATCGGACATCGAATTTGGTAAAAAGAGATGCGCCTCTGACTTTGGCGATGAGTTCAGGTATGAGTGGGAGTGGGTACTTGTTCTTGATGGTCCATTCATTGAGTCGTTGATAGTCCTGTACTGGTCGTAATGCGCCACTTTTCTTTTTGATGAAAAAGAAAGGTGCCGCATTGTTACGGGGCTTCCTCGAAGCCGTGCGAGATAAAACAATAAGGCGTTACTCTGCCTTGAGTCGCCTT
>QFEA01001137.1:0-19537 GCA_003315975.1 Lactifluus echinatus | reverse complement strand
CCCATCCGGCTGATATGCGTGCCACGTTGTGCTAATAATGAACTAGCGATGGCTCGGTATACGGCTTGACTTCCTCGGGATACTATTGACGCTGACCGTCGCCATGCTCACTGTCGGCATGCGATTCACTGTCTCACCAGCGCAATCCGGCGTTACGCTCTCGTATATCCTCTCTATTCAACAGGTAGGCGTCGACATCTGGGTTATCTCCCAAATGCGCTCAACTAGTCCTTTTCCAGGCCTTTGGCTGGATGATCAGACAGCTTGCCGAAGTCGAGAATAACATGAGCTCGGTTGAGCGGATCGTCTACTACGCTCGTGAGCTCGAAGAGGAGCCGCCCCACGAGATACCTACAGCAAAACCTGCCACTCCTTGGCCTAGTGAAGGGAAGCTCGAGATAAAGGAAGCTACTCTGAGGTATCGCCCCGAGCTTCCGCTGGTCTTGAAAGGCCTTAGCATGAGTGTCGAGGGTGGCGAGAAAATAGGCATCGTTGGGCGGTAAGTTGCTTTACTCTGTACCCTTTGCAAACTGTTCGTTGAAGGGTATGCTCTCTTGTAGGACTGGTGCCGGAAAATCCTCTATTATGGTTGCGTTGTTCCGCATCGTCGAGCTGGTGTCGGGCTCGATCAGCATCGACGGTACCGACATTTCCAAGCTCGGGCTCAATGACGTCCGTAACGCCGTATCTATCATACCGCAGGAAGCTACACTGTGTACGTGGAGTTTACTATGCTTTGCAACCGTTGGTATTCTGACGTGTGCTTTTAGTCTCTGGGACCCTCCGGTCCAACCTCGATCCATTCGGGTTACATGATGATGCACGCCTTTGGGATGCCCTCAGGCGCTCATACCTCGTTGAGGACAACAAACGGATATCGACCCTGAAAGCTGAAGAAGCTGGTGTTGGTGACGAAGAGGACCACGGTAGAACAGGAGCAACGACGCCAAACGCGCCGCGCTTTACACTGGACAGCCCTATCGAAGACGAGGGCTCGAATTTGTCTATCGGCCAGCGATCGCTCGTGTCTCTTGCGCGTGCGCTGGTCAAAGACAGTAAAATACTCATCCTAGATGAGGCCACCGCCTCTGTGGACTACGAAACGGATCGCAAGATCCAGGAGACGATCACGACCGAGTTCCACGACCGCACCATCCTGTGCATTGCACGTACGTCATCCCTCGTTCTTTTCTCTCCTGATGATTTCCTGACTGCTTAACCATAGACCGGTTGCGTACGATCATCTCGTACGATCGTATCTGTGTGCTGGATAATGGCAGCATTGCCGAATTTGACACACCCGAAGTTCTCCATGCGCAGAATGGCATTTTCCGCGCAATGTGTGAGCATTCGAGCATCACGCTCGAGGATATACGCCGTGCGCGCAAGGAGCAGGAGGCTAGCGATGAGATCTGACGATACCTGATGTACATAGTCACGACGTTACTCGATGTCCCGATAGATGGGTATGTATGAAGCACGACAATTAATGGATGATAATGATAGTGAATGTTACCCTGTCCACCTTTGTTCCGAGAAGTGAGACGATCTATAGTACCGACGGGACCTGCGCGTTGGGATGGATAGCTCGAGTGACATACCCGTCTACGTGGATATCGTGTACGTGTACGATTCCAATGATCTATAATACTTAACAGTTGTACCCTACTGTTAAACTTACATACATGCAATCACCGGAATAAAACAAGAAAGTTACAAATTCTAGATCCTAGAGACGTGCGTTCGGCGGCATAGAGCGTATGGCTTGTCGGACGCCCAGATCGCCCAGTACATCCTCCGCTGGGAAAGACTTGCGTTAGCAACACGTGACACGCGAGCACAGAAGGTTAGACAGCTTTACCTCCTCCGAGAATAGAGTCAAACACGATCGTCCGGTGGAACTAGAACAATAACCAAATGAGTCAGCAGGAACGCAGGGGCCAGCAACCGAGAAAATGACTTGCATGCTCGACAAAGCGTCCCATTCCGGTCTGCGTAATGCCGCGCCCTCCAAAAATCTGCACGGCGTCCGTCGCGGTTTCCTGCGAGCACCGAGTACAGTACATTTTCAAAAAGGCAATTTGGCCTGCGAGTTTGCTCGCCTGTTCCTTGTACGACTACAGGCCATCGTCAAGTCGCCACTACTATTCGCAACTCTGAGGAGTTATTATACAGCGAATATTCGCTCACCATGTTGCACATCTGGTACGTGACGTTCTCGAGCCACGCTTGCAGTGCTTCCGAGCGCGCGATCATCTGGGCCAGTCTGGCACGGATGACGGCTTGCGAGCTGAGCGGCTTGCCGAACGCCTTTCGCTGCGAGACCCACTTGAGACATTCCTCTGTGATCATGCGCTGCGCCCGTGAATTTGCGCAAATCATGACCCAGCGTTCGTGGTTAAAGTTGCTCAGGATGACAAAGATTCCACCACCCTCAGGGCCGAGGGTGTTCTCGACCGGAACCCGAACGTTGTCAAAGGTGACGTAGGCCGTGCCTGCTGCTGAGGAATAAGAGGTCTTAATGGGCTTGGTGGTAACACCTTCTTGACGAGGAATAAGAATAACCGTCAGACCATTCTATTTGGGCGTTAGTCCTAGTTGCCGGGCAAAGATCCAGCATCACCTCGGTTCTGCAGCCCGTTGTGAAGCTAACATCGATGGTCGGAGTATGTCCAGAAAAGAGCACACACCCGTACTTACTAGTCTGCATAGCTAGGGAGTGTCAACGTGAACCCCTCGCACAGCGCTCAGCTACAAACTGCTACTTACCAACCATTCGTGATCCATTTCTTCTCGCCATTGATAATCCAATACTTTCCATCCTCGCTCTTGACTGCAGTGGTCTTCATACCCAATACATCGCTTCCCGCGTGCGCCTCTGAGATAGCAAGACAGATGAACTTCTTGGCTGCAAAAATTTCCGGGATGATCTAGGAACACGATGAACATACTTCTGCAGTGGGTTACATGTAAGGGAACTAGTACCTTGGCCTTGATCTCTGGGCTGCCAAAATTGAGTACCGGCGGCAAACCAATAACACCACCACCCAGAAGGCCTAGACACGGGGGTTGATCAGGGACAAAGAGTGGGCGACTAGAAGTCGGCTTCGGTACCATCTGCGTAGCCCCGCGCCCCAGTTCGTATCATTTCTTGAGTGATGATTAGCTGTGCTCTCGCGGTAAGGATATAAATGATAATGTCATAAGGAACGGTCTACGCGTACCTCATGGAAATAGTCAAACTAGAAATCGAATTCCTCGCCTAAGCAAAAATTCGGCTCCAGGACGAAAGGACGGGCTTACCTCTTCAGGCTTAACTAGACCATTAAACAGCGAAAGGCCCTTGAGATGCTTCCCGGGGCCAAGGCGCATGGCATTGAGGTTTACCTCCCTACGAGCTCATGTGAGCTTGGATCGCGACAAGAAGAATGAACAACGCCAAGCCGCACGCCATCTTGTCAAAGACCTCCTGGCTCGGTCGCTTCCCGTCCAGCTCGCGCACCTGCGCATCGGGATAAACCACTTCATCGAAGAACTTGCGGACGACCTTCTGGAATGCCTTGTGATTCTGCAAGGCACACATCAAGCCAACACTCGATAAGCGCGCGTGTGCAAGATAAAGAAAAACGGCAACAGGCGGAGACTCCTCCCTCCCTCCCCAACCACCAACAAAAGCTATCAATATGCGCGCTGGGACGTAGACGCACCTCGGTGTAGTACGAACTGTGAAAGCCGTTGGTAAGGTACGTCGGCTCCGCATACGGCACTTCGCTGAGGCCGCCGACGACGCGACCAGTGATGACGCTCTTCTCACCGCGGAGGACGCCGATCTGAAGACGCGCGTACTGCGGTCGCTCAAGCACCTCGTGGCGGTGTAGGCCGTAGAACGCCTCGGTCGCGTCCTGGCCAGCGACGGCGTCGTCGACAAGGACTGCCCGCCCACCAGGGTGAAGGTTGGCGAAGCGGGAGAGGTCATATACTTTGGCATCTACGATGACCCACTGCGAAGAGAGGCGAGGAAATATGAGATGAAATGTGACGGAGTAAATCAGTAGGTGCGCACCAAGTCACCGTCCTTGTTGTGCTAGTTTGGCTATGAGACCTGTCGTGTTGCCTAAGTTGTTGAGGCGAATACATACCTGCTGTACCTCCTCTCTGGTGAATTCTTTGAGCTCTTTAGACATGATGGCAGATTTCGGGGGGAGTCTGCTCTGCTGTCTGTTGAAAGTTGAATCTGCTCTCTGCTGACCACCGTGGCCACCGCGGAGATCCGACAAATGCCAAGCTTGTGTCACATATCACATGCAACCGCCAGCGTCAACTGCAACTCTGCTGAACGTATGCGATTTACCACGAAACGACTAGATTTAACGCATTGGCAGTATGTGCATATACGCAGTAATGTACCCGTCTTATTATATATCACCAGAGTAACCACTATAGATCAACCCGAAAGGCCCCAACTAAGAACGTAAAATCTCGCAGTTCCCAATTGGTGACGAAGGGGGCTGCGGTTGCATCATGAGCTGTCGTGCGAAGGGTGTCAGTGTCAGATTATTCACGTTGGCAGTATGGTACAATGACACTCACCACTAGAGTTTGGACGGTCGTATAGACAGTCGCGACAACACCAAACACTCCTAGAGCAATGTCCGCGGCTTTCTGCTTCCGAGTATGCGCGCAGGCCTTGTAATGCAACATCGCCGGGTAAATGTAACAAAGCGGTACGCTACAAGGAGCACAAGTGTTGGTTGTGAATGAACTTTTTCCCCTGCGTAGTGTGACACATAACTTACCAGGCGAAGCTTCCTATAAATGCAACGAACTTGTCAAGATCCTTCGCGCCTACCCAGCTGATTGCCGTGCAGCCCATGACGACCAGGAACCTAAACATATTCTTTCGCCACTTAACACTCCAGTCCATCTTCCCACTTCGAACGAATAGACCATTCTCCATGATCCGCACAGCTGGAAAGAGCTGCAGCGGCACAGAGAGTAGAATCGCAAGCGAGTATAGGAACTGCACAGCTTGTGTGAAGCGTGACGAAGTATCAAGGTTCACAAGAACAACAGTGTTGATATCGGGTCCGAAGGCGAGATAGGAAAGCGCGCCAGCGCCACCAAAGAGGACTTTGAAACTGGGCTTAGTGTAATCTTTCATCAGGATTCGAACACAACTCACAAATAAGGAAGATCATGACTCCAGTGAGTACCATGGGGGATTTGTGCGGATGACGCATGGAATCAGTGATTGGTATGACCTATAATGCATATTAGGCTCTACGTCATCAAGTAGAAGACATTCTATTAATACCAAGCCTATGCCCTCGAATGAAAAGGCTGCGGTACTGTCGACGAAACACGATGAGAATACCGTATGCGCCAAGTCACGGCAACATTACATACCCAATCAGGAGAGGGAAGTCCTTCGGGTTGAACAACTCAACTTTGGCGATGCCGCGCTGCGCGATAAGCTCGATTTCGCTCCCAAAGATATAGACGAGTCCGATTAAGATGAATACATCTGCGACAAGAGCTGCTGTGCTAAGCTTGGCCAAGTTTCGTATGAGTGCCAGCGGGAGGAAGATGACAAGTTGCATGAGAATAAGATATTGGACAGGGATCAGCGATGTGCAACGTGAAGCGGCGAAAACAAAGCCCTGCAAATTCTCCGCGATGAAAATCGTATAGGCACAGACAAAGCCGATTTGTGAGATTGTGATGGACGAGAGAATCGCGTAGCGCATCCATGGGCCATAAAGCGTTCCACCGAGATCTGGTATCAGTCAGTCAGAAATGGGGCAAGAGGGCGATGGCGGACGGGAAATGATACCTCCGAAACTTCCTGATACGACAAACTTTGTCTGTACAAGAAGTAAAAATGCGTAGAGGGAGATGACGGCGATAGCCGTGAGCATCAAAGTGGAAAACAGGAGACCTCCATTAAAGAAGCTGATAAGGAACAAGTCAACAACGAACAGAGTAGATCTTGCAGTTGGACGTACGCCTTGCCCAAAAACAAAATCCCTGTCCCGACGAACGATTTCAAGAGCTAATTGTAGGAGGAAAAGGAGTGGGCACGCTGATCTGGATGAATTGACATGACGCACCATCAAGACTGCCTGACCGATCGTCGCATCTCCATGACTGGCAATCGATTTCCGCCGCCTTGAGCGTGAGCGCGACACAGATGAGGCACGGGGAAGAAGCGGGGAAGTCTCTGAGACCGTCGCTTTGGGCGGTGGAGCTTCCGATAGGATTCGTGTCAAGGACCCATGCGCCCCTTCCGGCCCAGCTTGCAGCGCATCCCGCGACCCGGAAGGCTGGGCATACGGCTGTTCGTCTTCATCCGTCACCTCCCCGTCCTCCTCTTCGATCTCTTCGAGGTCTTCTCCTGCCTGATAGGTGGTGTTGATAAGAGATAACGAGATACAAGACGGGCTGAGCTTTGCAAACTCACAAAATGGCCAAAAAGGAAGAGAAAATCAATAAAGTTGTTGAGGATGCGGGGTTGCTGTTGTTCCCCATCCTCGCTTATTGTTGTCTGGAGTAGTACGTAATTCCGACGGAATCCACCCGGCTCGTGGATATGCTCGAATGTGGGGTCTGCGGGTGCGCCAGAGCCTGCAAAAGAGGCAGAGCGTGGGCGGGCGTTTCGCGCCTGATCCTGCTGCCACTTGTATATACCGTGCCTGAGGGACACAGAAGCATCAGATTCCACTCCGAGAAGCGCGGGTACGAAAAATGAAAATGGCTCACGTTATGTCTGCCCCTGGGGTGTGATACGGCACGGGGAACGCCTCAGAGTCTTCCTGACGCATTGCGTGGGCCAGCTGTGCCGACGAGTGCTGACGCGAGGGAATGCCGTCGGAACCATTGTTGATGCCCTGGCGCTCCTCGCGTGAAACGAGATGCTTGCGGAGCACCTTGACCTTGTCATCATCTGGCAGACTCTCGATGTCGACGGTCGGGTCTGGCGTTGGGGCGTTGTCTAGACCGAGACCGAGGCCAACGCCGACAGGGCGACGGGCACTGATACCGCTTATAGAAGGAACACGAGGGGGCACACTGCCACCTGCGAACACGATAGATTCTACAGCGGAGCGGGGGGTGCCCGTGCGGGGAGGGATATTCGGGACGGGAGGGGTGCCAAAGTACTGAGGACGAAGACTACGGAGATCGGGGGTGCCGATGGCAGAATGTGGGGTACCGGCGGGGCTGCCGCGGGAGCCGGCGACCCTGCGACTGCTGGGTGTGCCGTAGCTGGGCCCGGTAGTGAAGCGGGGGCTGACGATGTTGACGGGTCGAGTTGGACTAGTCATGACGGTGTAGTGGTGGTCGAGTCTGACCTGCCGTCACTCGGCCTGGGAACGACCCCGTCGCTGTTAAATGATCCGGGGCTGTGATGATGTGACGCCATTTGGTCTGGTCGAGACTCTCGACTCCCCACCATGGCCGAGTTCGCTACAGAATTCGACATTCTCAAAGCATCTCACAAATTTTTACGAGAAGACGAGTCACACAATTCCTCCTGGAATGACCAACTCGCCCACAAATACTACGACAGCCTCTTCCGAGAGTTCGCCGTTTGCGACCTGAAGCACTACAAATCGGGGAATGTACGGACACTTTTCCACTCTCGTTCTCACAGTATTGGCACTGACACCACTATTCTTGTAGTTTGCTCTTCGTTGGCGGACGGAGGCTGAAGTGCTCTCTGGAGCAGGAGAGAGCACTTGCGGCAACACGCGTTGCGAGCGTCATCACGATAACCACCGTGCCGCCGTCAAACTCAATACTTTGGAACTCCCTTTCGCCTACGAGGAACACGGGGAGCACAAGAGTGCCCTCGTAAAGGTCGTCTTGTGTCCGCGCTGCTTGAAGAAACTCATGTGGAAACGCAACAAGAAAAAGGAGAGTTGCAGTGCCACGCCATTGGAGGGACCCGTCGATGGCGGAGATCGCGATGATATGGCAGTGGCAGGCGAAGTAGACGATACGAAAAACACTCGTCGGTTCAGGGACAACAAGGGGAAGAGTATCGAAGGGGCTAGTCGCCCCACCCAACGGCGCAGCACTCGCTCTCGCTCACCGAGACACAAAAAAGACAACCACAACTCCCACCGTCGACGGTCCAGATCACCCTAACGAATCCTCGATATTATATTTATGCTGACTCGGAGTACACTGTGCCTTCGTCATGATGGATGCAGGAATGTCTGTAACTGCGGACCGAGTCAACAACCATGAGCAGGAGCAGTGATTTCCATATGGTCTACCCACGTATTCATCATACACGTGTAAAACCTCACGCAACTGCCGTCTTGATATTTCCGCCCGGAACAATATCTCATCGTCCGTGCAATTGCCATCAAAGTACTGGTTGATCCTGTGAATATTCCCATCAGCTCCAATTCGTCCATCTATAAAGCTTGTGACAAGCGACGTACTGGTCAAATCGCCGTGCAACAAGTTCGTCCTTTCCCTCCGACATAGCTTGCAGCCACCGACGCTGTAATGAGGTAGCGCGTCCAGGATCCGCCAGGATCGATGTCTCATAAGCGTCATCCTCGTCTTCTATGTCATCATCGTTTCTGCGACTCGCTGCTTCCTCCTCTGCCACGGCCTCCGCTTCCTCCTTTTCCATTTCCTCGTCAAGCTCAATGCCCTCGTCGAGGATTGGCGGCGAAATGGCCTCGCCAATTCTACCACCGCTAGGTCGTGGGCTTGGGCCCCGGTGCATGTACCATGTAGACGACGCATCGAACAGCCCAAAGTCCCTTCCGCTCACTCTGCTATCTGCGTGTGCTTTATGCCTGCGGGTCCGGAACGGATCCTCCTCCTCTTCCGTGTGCCACCCATTTTCGCGCAGCTCTTCCCTCCGGCGTCGAACTTTGACTTTCAATGCAGCGGGCACGACAACGCGCACGCGCAAGTGTAGGGTGACAATTAGATCGCGTTGCAGCATCCATCGGACGACGTCGTGGAACATTGGAACTCGGTCCTTTGACTTTACCACAGTTGCGTAGAAGTGATTTGACGAAGCTCCGGAAATAATTGCGAATAGCTGTGTCAGCGAGGGGATGGAGGAGTCAGGAAAAGCTTGTCTGAATTCGTTCGCAAGGTCTTTGAGGCTGCAGAAGATATGAGACATCTATGTCGTATGCCCGAGTGTTCAGGACCTACGGTGTTTCGATCTTGTATGGTAACGAAAAGACCGTCTTGAGACCTCGGTGAACCATATCAACAACTTTGGCGCGCCGGTGGTGCACCAACCACCGTACTATAGGGTATACTTGTGTCTCGAGGTCCCAGTCCAAAAGACTCGCTACGTCCATGAGCCTATTGCACCAGAGCGTGATCAGCTAGCTCAGAATCCGATAACAAGAAGCAGCATACGACAAAGTGACATCAACCGTCTCGAGGAACTTGATCAGTTGCTCGGCAAGTAGCTTGTCCTCCTCTCGCACGTTCGTCCCGCGAATCGCAGCATATACGTCCATCCACTCACGCCCAGGTCCGTCGGGGCCACTCAAAAGTAACAAGCTCTTCCATGGTTCGAGAGCTGGTAGACGCCATGCGACGCTCACGTCGCGGCCCCATGTGCCGATACCATCTCTCGACCTCATCTCACCATGCTCTGCAAACTCTTCATCGTCTGCGCTGTGAAGGAGCATGTCTAGGTGAGGCGGGAGCTGCAGCTCCAGGGGGAGGTTGTGAATCGTAAGATGGGCGAGTGAGCGTGACTTTATAGATTCATATAAGGTTTTCATGGCTCGGGCGACCGAAGACACTGACAGCGCCTCGTTCATGTACTCCTCGTACGTCCTAGCTGTAAGGGAAGTGTTGATGAGCCTGCGAGGCACCAAACGAACAGACGCACATTTCGATGCAAAGTCATCTTTGAGCGCGCTCAAGACATCGCACTCCGTTTCGACAAAATTTGACAGGACTTGCTCCTGGAACAACACCGCCGTGAGCGTAAACGCGACTTGTTGATAGACAATATCGAAATATCGGCCGATGTTCCCTGAGGCCGAGGAAGACGGATCGGGCACCTCATGCACGAACGCAACGTGAAACGTCTCCAACCACGAGGACGAAGTCAGTGGCTCAGGCTCGCCACTCGCATCGTTCTCAAGCGCCGAGTCAAAATCAGTGGACGACGAGAGGTCCTCGTTGCTCGACAAGCGGCGCTTGCGCGCGCCACGTCCACGCCTATCCTTCTCCCGCTCCTTCTCATGCTTGAACCGCCACGTGCCGTCCGCGTCCGCGCACACGGGGTGCCCAACAAAGAAGAGGTCGTCGACGGCAAGGGCGAACTTCTGGTGGCACAGCGCCCTCTTGGGGAGGAGCAAGCCCGCAAGGAACTCGGCCGCGTACCCGAACAATGCGCCATACTCGTCCTGCAGCGGCGCGTCCTGCAATGGCGCGTCGTCCAGGTCATACAGCGCACCACTCTCCTTGACTGGCGACGCGCGCCCCGAGTGCGTAGAGTGTGATGCGGAGCGCGAGAACGAGTGCGAGCGGTCCCGCGCCGCGCGGGGGCGCTGCCAGATATACTCCCATTCGTCCTGCTCAGCGCAGTGCGGGGGCGTGTCGCCATCGCCGTCGAGTACGCCTTCTTTGAAGTTGGCCGAGTGCCAGGGGTTGTCGTATCGGTCAGATTCGTAACTAACGCTGGGCCGGGGGCGTGCCAGGCGTGGCGAGGCTTGCGGTGAGGGTGGCCAACGGCATATGAGACTGCTTCCGTTGGCAGAAGACGTGACCAGAAGTATGGCTAGGAGTGTTTCCGCCATCGGCGGTAGACACTGTGTCTGTTGTGGGAAAGTTCAGGAGGCAAGAGGAATGACGGTGGTGTCGGGCGTTGTGCGCATTCCTGTTGGTGTGAAACGAAGAAACCACTCGAAGCACTCAGCCCATGTTTGGCTTCATGCATGCAGTCCAGCGTCTGAACCTCTGACACACGCCCAGCTGAACTGGCTGCTACACTATAAGTCGGGACACTCATAACTACCATGCTTAATGGTCATAAGCGTAGTGGGCTCCCCGACCACAGCGCGAGTGTTTATAAAAGAGTTTGGCTAACAGTTCTAGATACGTGCTAACTTTTATACTATAGTCTGAGAACTGACTGGCGGACAGACCACAGGAACGCCCCAAACCCAGATGTAGAGTTTTTGGACGGACGTTGGCCCAGATTGCAAGGCATCTTGTGATTGTCAGGCCAATGATTGTGGGAGAAACTTCATGTGGTAAATTAACTTAACTTGGTAGAATTAGCAGTCCGACAGGGGCGCAGCAGGGACAGAAAAGGGGTGGGAGGATGCACCACTGAAATGGGGAGGAGAACTCCCGTCCCCGTCCACGCGCTGCAGTTGGTTAGTTGGTAAACATCAATGACCATGAGTACATGAGTACATGGATTACTGGACATCCCTTTCATCAAGGCACACTTTAAGGTCTCCTGGGGCAAGAGACCACGAGGTCTTATTCTTTTGGCAAGCCGTACGATGATCCCTTGACTGGCGGTGAATTGCAATGCACCACCACCACTGAGATGATCAAAAGGCAATATAAAAAAAAATTTCCAGGGCATCAAGTCACGTATGTTCGCATTAGGCGAGCTCGACTCCCCCTTTACATCCACACAAAGGGGTACTGCATGCAAAAAATGAATCAGAGCGTTTGATGTTTTTTGATCCCCTTGAATCTTATCAGATAAATCGATTATGTTATGACATACGCGGGGAACGGGAACCGCAACGAGGCTGCTTCTAGGTTCTTTAGGTTCAAACATCCGACCGAGTTGCGTCAGTCAAATGCAGTCAAATGCATTCTATGTGCCTTTTCCGCATCTGCCGCTTCAGTGTTATAAACAGACCAACATCGCCACTGTATTTTAACTGTCTCATGTCTCAATATGCCCTCCGTGAACACCCCTATATCGCTGGAAGTTGTCGGAGTGTGTGGGCTACAGAAGGATGACCTACACGGCCGTTTGTCCTCATCTACAAATTCTGTCCCGACTTGGGCCATGGCTTCCCACCTCGAACCTTCAGAGAGGGCAGCGTTCGCCGTCTCTTCACGTCTCCTTGCAAGCATCGTCACAGAATCGCTACTCCGAGCCTACTACATTCCAGTAGACTCGAACGAGGCACGCGGTATTTGTGTCGTCCTATCAACACATGTTATGGGTGAATACCCGGTCATCATTGGATCCCTGCGCTCCACAGACGTGTTTGCAATTATTCCTTTGCATCAGGAGCCCGTTTTCTCTGGAAAATATACCAAATACGGACGGCCAATATGGCTTTTAGACCCCCTCGATATGATCCCCTTTATCTTTGAACTTTCAACTCGAGAAGTTGCACCGGACGAATGTGTATGTCTAGGTTCACTTGGCTCCTCAGGGCTGTCTGTTCATCCACGATAGCACCCCCTTCAAGAGATCATCCTTTCCTGCCTAGCACCTCCGCATTGGCAGTTGGGTGTATCTGCTGTTCTCATGCAGAACCGAGACCCGTTACGTTGGTGGGAAAAAATTATAGCAAATGTTCCCATGGGCAATGACATAGAAACCAGCCTAGCGGAGGAGCTCTATAGCTCCTACATTTGGCAAAGCAAGTAATTCTATTGACGTGGCCTGGACCAGCATCGCTAAGCTCGCGCTTTTCCAGGGGCGGCATATGAACGCCCCCCCGTTTGTCCTACTATCTTCTCTTCGGCCATTGAATGGGAGCAATCGATCATTGAAGGCCATCCCACACACCCGGTGCGCTTTACCCTCCTTTCGATCTCAGCGCGCCAATCTTACATTGGTCTAGATGCACCGTGCGCGTCATGCGGTTCCGCCTCTCCCACACCAAAAACCGCGAAGTAGAGACTGGAATCTTCCGCGAATCCGTCTCGCTGTCGTGCCCCGTTCAAGGCTTGACATTTTAGGTCCTTTTGAGCAGGAGATTTATAAGATCATAGAATCAGCATCACACTCTTCAAGCAGGCTACCGTTGCCGCAGAATGAATGTATCATACTTCCTGTATACGATCTACAAATTGCAAATATTCGCGCCAAGTTTCCTGATGTGGACATTCTAGGCGAGGAGTTGAGTATTCCTGCCCTCAGCCAGGCGAGCATTAGGTACGTTTCTCGACTATGATATTATTGAGTTCACCAAGTGGACTCTTTGGTAGAACTGTTGTCTTCCCGGAGGTTCCGGGCATTGCACTAAAACTATCAGTTGGGATCCGCATATCTTCCGCTCTCCGTACCATTTCCCACTTTACAGCCAATTTGGGACCGCGCTTCTCTGCAGACGTTGTGCCCCAATTAGCCATCAATCCACGCATTCTCCTTGTCGAGCCCGAGATCGCCAGCGCCATCTGCTCGAAGGATGCTAAGGGCGTTAACCTCGACTCGGATATTGCCAAGCATTTCACGGTCATAATTAGGAAGTTGTACCTCCCAGATATGTCTGAGGCGGTAATCATTTGCGCTGCGCTCTTGGAAACGGGACATTCAGATTTGCCAGCGGGAATCCCCGTAGTACAACACGTTATGGGATTGACCACGCAGGAAAAGCGGCTAACCTTTTTCCACGAGTATGCTTCACAACAATTTTGCGTTTCTTGCTGACTGAGTTTACCCGTGAAGGTATGCGCGTCTGCTCGTAGCGGCAGTCGTCCCACCTCTGGTTCACAATGGCGTTGCCTTCGAAGCGCACCCGCAGAACATGTTGGTGCGCATCGAACGTTCCACTCTCATGCCAATTGGTTTCATCTTGCGCGATCTGGGTGGGATGCGTGTCCATCCGGAAACATTACACACCTCAACTGGCTGTCAATTCACCTTCCTGCCAGAGCACTGCGTCGTAACTTCGACCCGTGAAGAGGCCGCAGGGAAGCTCTATCACACGCTCATCCACAACCACCTCCAGCGTCTCGCGCGGGTTCTCCAACTACACCATAATGGCAGTGCTTGGTCAGTGGTACGCTCATGCCTTACCCAGGATATCCCCCGCGATTCGTGGCTCTGGTTGGCGTGGATGGATGAGTCGGTCATGAGCTTGCCGGGAAAATGTCTAGTGAAAATGAAGCTACAAGGGGTGTATCGCGAGGTCTGTGTTTTCAATATCTTCCATACTAAATTCACTAACGAGAGGACGTTCCTTAGTCGGTCTGTGGACCTTTCCCGAACTTGATACATTATCGGCCAGGAGAGAGAGAGATGGGAAATAAACCCATTCTGGACGACATGTGATCTTGTTCACCATGTTTACGGGAACATACCCGGCTTAATTGGTTATCTGTAGCTGTGCGCCATCTTGCGTATATGCTATTTATCTGAGCAGTGTATCGAATAAAATTTGGCAGATGCAGTGGATGAGCACCCAGTTGATGAATGGCAAGGCTTTCAACCTGAGCGTATTGATTGTCACAACCGCAGCTACACCCTCTGTTGTTTTGGGAAGAGGTGGGAATGCGCACGTGGATGGGTGTGTGGAAGCGAAAGGCTGAGATGAAGGAAGGAATGGGAATGTAATTTGCGTTGCCCCATCGTGCAAGAGTAATGCGGGACTCAAAGGTGTAAAGCCCGGGAGGAGGAAGGACAAACAAAAGTCGAAGGCGCAGACGAGGGTGGTGCTTCATCCACAATTAAACTTTAGGCCTCCGGCTCTACTCCCCTCCTCCCAGTTATCATCTATCGCCCACGCCCACTCAGTCCAGCGTGCTCGGGCGGGGGTTTTCTTACCACTAGTCTATCAACGTCCATCTCATGGGACATCATGACCAAATACACTGCGTAGCTGTGAACTGCATATGCACCTCGAAGAAAACCAGCACTAGAGAGGCATTGCAGGCGGTTCCAGAACCCAGAACACTCTGTAACACGTGCATCTGCAGAGTTCCCATGCCCAAGGAGGTCGAGCCCGGGTCTCGTCCAATAATCCCCTATGCCCGACGAAGCATAAGCGAGGAAAAGCAAAACACGGCAATAGATGTATTTATTTGCCAATTTTCTTTCCTTGCTTTACTCACGTGCAAATTTTCCATCACATGAAGGTGTGACATATTGTGACTCTCTGCACCAATGACTGAGGACATGGCCGTCACGCTTGTCACGTCTTTTGTGACACATGACTTTGCATTTATCGAACACGTGAACAGAAAATTGATGATCATCGGGATGTCACGTGAGAAGTGAAAGCAATCAAAATTTGACCTGACCTTCACCTGCTTGACGATGTTGTAAACCTGAGCGGCATCTTCAGGTTCGGGCTCCGAGTCGAGTCAAAAAGACCATGGTCCCACGTTTCCTCCGGTACTGCGTCGTTTAGATGAACAGTGTCGGAAGAATCACATGCCGTAGCAACCAATTTGGCGACAGCATCGTAAAGACGATATCGATGTGCATTGTAGAGCGAAGCGCGCGTATGACCAAAAGGTGCTGAGTGACGATACTATTGTGAAGGTCACAGAGGCAATTACCTATTTGATCGTTCGTGCGCTCGCAGTCGAGCCGAGTCGAGATAAAATGGGCAGTCGGCTTTGCTTGGTCACAGGCGGCGTGTTCCTTTCGACCGTGAACCATCTATAGCACCACGCAGAGTGAGGGGACCATGGTACCGTGGTGTGAATTCACAAGGCCCATCGATGCCGAAGAAATAGTATACGAGCCACATTTAAGTTCCATACGTGACGTATACGTATACGTCGTGGCGAACCGTGGTTGGTTGGCGTGCACGATAAAGTTCATCAAAATTTGGGCCATGGGATTGTTGGTGGTAACCTGGAGTATTCTCAAGCTAGAGGCTAGACCCAGAGCCATCGGCACCGAAGGAATGACTTCGTCTAACCCGCAGAAGCTATTTATGAAAGTGAATTTAGGAACATGAGCAGTGATGAGCTCGAGACAGGAGTTTCAAGCACAAGATAAATAAATGTAACAACGTTAACGCCGAGGTACAAAGTTCATAAATAAAGTAATGTAATGACCAGAGCTACGAGGACCGCAACAATGTGGTATATCAAACTCCCAGAAGTGCAGCAGACAATCAGTAAATGCAGAGAACATAAAGGATCGTGTGTAATTCGCGCTACATTTCCTTGCTGATCAGCTACTGTCTCGCCCTAACTCTGTTCCCATGTATAAGACAGAACCCACTCACCAATCTCCGTGCCCACCTCGTCGACTATATCCTGACCAACGCTACCATCCGCCAGGCATGGCACTGCTTACTATTTCAGCGGGGCGCGGGGACAAGCGAGACGAGCCCCTCGCCCCCTCTTGCGCGCGTACCTCGGCGCGGTCCATGTTGAGCTCTAAATCGAGTGTACGCGCCAGCTCGGCATCGCGCTCCTCCTGCTCGCGGCGCGCACGTGCGATGTCCTCTTCTCGGCGCTGCAGTTCACGCGCTGCCCACTCGTCTCCGCCTTCGTGCCGTCGCGTGTTCCCCACTGACGGTGCAGAAGATGGCGGTGGCATTGGCTTTGCAGCTGGGCCAGAGCTGGATGGGTGAGATGCGCCCGGGGGGAGGGGTAAGGGTGACTGGTAGCGCCTCAATCGGTGAGGGTCTGGTATGTCCTGATCGTCCTGAGGGGAGAAGGGTGTGGCAACAGCGGTCCCAAAGTAGTCCACTTTTGCATGAGGCACAGGAAAAGACGGCACGAGGAAAGACGGAGCAGGCGGAGGGTTATACGATGAGCCATACGAAGAAATCGGAGGCGGAGACGTCGGGACAGGGAATACGGGGTGTGACTGTGCGATGTACGGCTGTGCAGGTGGGGAAGGGGTGGCATGCTGAGATGGTGATTGGACGGCTGAGATCAGGGACGAGCTACTAGGTGGGGCATACTGTTGAGAATGTGAGGCAGAGCTCGAAGACGCTGCATATGATAGAGCGGAGGGGATAGAAACTGTCGGGAATAGCTGCGTAGTTGACATGGGACCCGAAGCCGCGACATGTTGTTGGAAGGGCGGCGGAGGGACAAACGGAGTAGGACTTGGGGTTGCGGGATGAGGCGAGGCGGCTGGGACAGCATTGGAAGTCGCAGGGGCATATGGATGAGGTGTCGAAACTGGAGGAACAGGGGTTGAGGCTGCAATGCGCGACTGGCCTGGCGAAGGAGGATTCTGAGCAGCGACGTATGAATGAGCGGGTGGTGCAGGGCTTGAAACGGTGACATGCGATTGACCAGGTGGAGTAGAGCCGGGGTGCTGAGTCGCAGCGTACGACTGAACGGGGGAATGGCTGTGTGGTGGGTAGGACGATACGTGAAGGGGAGGTTGGCCAATTGAAGGTTGAGAATGCTGTGGAGGGCTGTGATGTACGTGGAGCGGTTGTTGGAATGGTTGTTGCGAGGTAGAAGAATACTGAGCATGTGGCTCCGACTGTGCTTGAGGGGAAGGCTGCGCAGTCCCATGTCCACCTGATGGGTATCCAACGTGTCTCGGGGCTCCTTGTGTCGAATGTAATGATACTCGGTGCACAAGTAGGTTCGGCTCTGCTTGGGGTTGTGGGAATGAAGGCGGAGTATGAGCTTGCGGTGCAGGGGAACCGGAAAATTGTGGCGCGTTCTGATGCAGAGGATAAGGATGAGCAGGATGCGAATTAGGATGCGAGTTAATAATGCGGTGATGGCCCGCAACGGGTGTACCATCGTTGGCAAAGGGAGGTGAGGATATTCTAGTCGAGCCTCGTCCCTGCGGAGGTGGATCTGACAGAGAATACCGCGTTTCAGGAGTCGACTGCACGACAGTTCGCGGAGGACCACCCGGACGGAGATTTGAGGGCACTATCTCTTCTTTTGGTCCCGCATCCACAGGCAGCGGAGGTAGCGGAGCATCGTCATCCTTTGAGGATCGCCTGTTGATGTGCGACTGCGCCGCATGCTGTGACGGTTGCTGTTGCTGGGCTAAATTCCCTGGCCATGGGCCAGGTAACGGCACCTGTTGCACTTTAGGGCGCCCTTGTCTGGGGCCGTCTTGTGGGTTGGTCCATGATGCCTGCACATGGGGAGAAAGAGACAAAGGCAATGGTTGGGACACCACGCGTTGTTGGGCGATGGGTTGCTGGGCACGGGCAAGTCGCTCAGAGGGACTCGTAAACTTGGACGGGCGCCGAGTCAGTGGAGCGGGGCCTGCGGAGAAAAAAGTCATCTCGAGATAGACCTCGCCCCGCTGGGTGCCCTTCAGACTCAGAGGGACCCAATCTATCCGTATAGTGAGTTCACAGCAGCTGTGGAGAGAGGAAAATGGGCGCACCATCGAATTCGCCAGTCTTCAATGTATCCGTGATATCAACGGTACCCTCTCCGAGGAGCTCATCTTCTTTCTTCTCTTCTGAAAACACGGATATCGTGAGGGTTCTGTTGCTCTTGGACGGATCCTTTGAGATAGGAAAACGAAGTTCAGCATCCCACACAGGATGTTGTCCACCCTTGGGATCGACAGGAGTCTGCTTCGTTGCACCGGAGAGGAAGAGCTTTGCGTAAGGGTCTTGTTTGTAAAACGTGTGGTTATCGATGAGATGTTGGGCTTTGAGGACGACGACGACGAGAGTGCCCAAGATGTTCTCTTTGGACATTGTCGTAGTTGATTCGGCGATGTCTACAGTGATAATAGTAGAGACGGGTTAAAACGCCCAAGTCAGGGACACACACTTTATTATGGAATATGGGCGGCACAGCATCATCATAATTACAATTGCAACAGTTGTCCACAGCTTTACAGTTTTTCAATCAGAGACAATACGACTGACAGTCGACGGACACTGAAAGCGATGCACCACCATCATTCCATCTATTTATCAGTGCTTTTCCAAGACGCAGCCTAGTGTGTGGCATGATTTATCGACAATGTTTCCGGTGCGGTGCATGAACGTCAGGCGTAGTGACACGATCAGAGTAATGGTATACAACGCGAACTAGGCTTAGAGGAGAGTCGCATGGGACCAGGTCATGTATGACATTCACCCTGCTCGTGTGTGAGATGATGCGAGTCCAAGGTATGACCCCTCCACAAATTATTGCCACCCGTCGAGCCGTCACCCTTGACCTTAGTGCTTCAAGAAGACTTGGGAGGCAGATATAACCAAGGAGTAGCGGGCCCATCGGGTTTGTTCCAGCTCACGATTGGCAAGATACAACCAGAGGATCTGGAGCTGAAACCCTTCGAGTTCTCACTCCCTATATTACTTCCCGCCGCTGCACGTAGGGTTTGATCTCATAGTTGATGTATGGCACATCTTGGACATATATTGGCACCGTTGCATGCAAGGAGTAGTATGGACGCGCTACCTTTGGGCGAACGTCCTTGACTTGACATCTATGCACTTGTACATGTACGCTCCGGGTTGTCGGTACGCCGTGAGAAAAATACAAGGACGGGATCAAAGCTACGCTACGACAAAATGGGCGCAGGATTTGTTTGCAGCAATCATCGTTCTCGCCACGTCCCAGGGTAATGTGTACATATCGAACGCGCCCTGTACCGGTTTTTTTTTTTTGACAACTACCGATACCTGTGGCAGCACAT
>QFEA01001135.1:0-33628 GCA_003315975.1 Lactifluus echinatus | reverse complement strand
ATATTGGAGGACGGTCTGGTAGTGCTGGGAGTTGGCGCGGATGAGGTTAAGGGCCCAGATGGGGACCGGTTCGCATTGCTCGTCGGGGCGGAGATGGGGTAGGGCGCGGAGTGGGTGTTTGTACACCATTTCATGGCTTCCCATAGTGCCCAAAACTTCGAAGGGGGTAGGTGATAGTTTGATCCACTTGGGTCGTTGGTGTGACCCGTTGGGCATGGGGATGAAAAAGTCGGGGCACTTGCTGGGCCAATTGAGCACGTAGCCGTCAAATGGCTCTTCTTCCATGCGCTGTTCGTCGGTTGTTTCTTCGTCACTGCTGGTGTCCATCTGGCGAGTCTCGATGGTGCGTAGGAGGCCTTCGACCACATCGATAAGCTGGAGGGTGGATATGGAGGCGCCGTGGCTGGCGAGGATGCTGCGGGTGGAACAAGGGGATAAGGGGAGTATGGTGCGTTCACTGGTTTCGGACACAATTTGCGGCGGGTAACGGAGTTCATCGGGGATGGGGGTCTGTCTGATTTCGGTGTCCAGGGGGTCTTCGACCACTGTGGAGTTTGTGGAGATTTGTTCGGCGATGGCTTCATAGTCGATGGTTTCAGATGCTGCGTCGGAAATGACTGAGGCCATACTTGATGATGATAAGGAGGTAGAAGAGGGTTTGGAGGGAGAGGAATATGGTGAGGAGTGCGATATCTGAAGGGGGAATGGGTGACATTGATTTGGCGGTTTCTAGCGGTCCTTTTATGTGTGAGGGGGTGTTGCTTGTGATATGATGTGATCAATTCGGGGGCGGAGATGTGTGAAACAGGTTCCCATGTATTGTCACTTATGGGGTAACCTTTCCATTTGATTAGGTATTGAAGGGTCTTCTTTCTTCCGAAGTAGCGGTGTTTGATGACTCGTTCTACTTCGTATTCTTTTTCTCCTTCCACGATTTCGGGCGGTGGTTTCATGTAATTCGTTCCATGTTCCGTGGTTTCTACATACAGGGTTAGAAGTGAGGCGTGGAATACGTTGTGGATAGTCCAAGTTGGGGGTAGTTGGAGGCGGTATGCGACAGGGGAAATTTGTTCAATGATGGAGAAGGGGCCTAGGCGTCGGGGCGCGAGTTTGGGGGTGTCGTATGGCAGTTTCAGGTTGCGCGCATCAAGCCACACTTCGGTTCCTACCTGAAACTAGGGTTCTGGTATCTTGGCGGCTTGATTGATGGCTTGTTGTATGTGGCGTCTGCATTCCATCAGTTTTTGATGGCATTCTTCGATGGTGTGATTGTTGGAGGTGTATTCGGGGTTGGTCGTGATCTGTGGTACGTATCCCATCAGTACTTCTGATGGGGGAGTTTGAGTGGAGCCATTAGGGGTGGTGTTGTGAACGAAGGTGGCGAGTGGTAGCCAATCGGCCCAATCATTCTGTTGGAGATTCCCGAAGAGGCGTAGGTATTGTTCTACCCATTGATTGTTTCGTTCTGATGCTCCATCTGTTTGTGGGTGGTAGGCCGTGCTGATGTTTTGTTGTACCTTTAATTTGGCGCATAGTGCTCTTGTGAAGTGAGAAGTGAAGCGGGGGTCTCGATCAGTGATTAGTTTCTTGGGGGCTCCGAACCATTGGGACACATGTTGAAAATATAGTTGAGCCACTCCTTCTCCGGAGATTTGGGTGTGACACGGAAGGAATATGGCCGCGCGTGAGCAACTATGATCTACAATGGTAAGGATGGCGTCGAATCCTTTACTCAGGGGGAGGGCCGTGATAAGATCCATGGCTACTGTGGAGAAGGGAATGGGGTCTATCATGGGGATCCTGAAGAGGGGCACTCTTTTCCTATGCGTGAGGTTCTTATTTTGCTGGCAAATGGCGCATCCTTTGACGTATTGTTCAACCCATGTGTTGATTCCTGGCCACCAGTATAGTTTGGTGATCTTGTATATGGTGTTGTCTCTTCCGAGGTGGCCGGCTAATGGGGAGTCGTGGAATCGCTGTAGTAAGGTTTGTCGTGCTTCATTATCGGGTGGTATGACTAGCTGCTGCTGTTTCATTTGCCAAGTGTCTTTCACTCTGTTGAAGTTATATTGTCGCACCCATCTGGATAATATTTCTTCGTGCACTGGTTGTTGTTGTAGAATGATGATGTCAGTGAAGGGATCCGCGGCCGAGGGGGTGTCGAGTCGATTAATGAACATTGATGGAGAGAGGAGTGTAACATCTTCATTGTCTTGCTTCCCTTGGTCTGTTCGTAGTGGTTGTGATAGCATGTCTGGGGCTGCGTGAATCTTTCCAGGGACATGTTTGAGTTGGAGGTTGTATTCTTGGAGCTTGCTGAACCATCTTGCAAGTCTTCTGTTGACTTTGCGGGGATTTTTCCAGTAGAGTAAGTTGGCGTGGTCAGTAAGGATAGTGACTGGGGTTTCTGTTCCCGCTAAATGTGGTCTCCAGTGGTATAGCGCTTTGATGATGGCTAAGAGTTCTCATTCGTAGATGTCGTAATTTCGTTCAGTTGGTGTGAATGTGGCAGAGTAAAAGGCGACGGGGTGTTGTTTGGATGGGTGAAGTTCTCCCTCCTATGAGAGTACGGCTCCCACACCGTATGCGGAGGTGTCAGTGGCAAGGAAGAAGGGTAGGGAGTAATTTGGTTGGCGTAGGATGGGGGAGGAACACATGAGGTGTTTTAGTTGTTCGAACGCCTGTTGTTGCTTGACGGTCCACTGGAAAGGGGTGTCTTTGCAGGTGAGGTCAATGAGAGGTCGGGCTGTCGTGGAGTAATAGGGAATAAAATAGCGGTAGTAACCTGTGAATCCGAGGAATGCGCGTATGTCTTTGACGGTGAGAGGGGTAGGCCATGTTTTTACTGCCGAGACTTTGGATGGGTCCATATGAATTCGTCCACCTTCTAGCACAACACCTAAGAATTCAATGCGCTTTTGTGAGAAAGCATACTTCTTGGGTCTGAGGAATAAATCGTGGTCTTGGAGTTTTTGTAGAATTCATTCTACACATTGTTGGTGGAATTTGGGGTCGTCTTTGGTCGCAATGAGGAGGTCGTCCATGTAGATTACTAGCCATCCTTCTCGGATTTCTTCTTCAAAAATCGCATTCATCATGGTTTGGAAGGTGGCTGGTGAGTTGGTCATTCCAAAGAACATTACCGTTGGTTCAAAGAGGCCTTGATTAGTGGTGAACGCGGCCTTCCATTCGTCCCCCTTCTTGATATGGATGTTGTTATATCCCCAGCAAACGTCGAATTTGGTGAAGAGGGAAGCTCCTCTTACTTTAGCTATGAGTTCTGGGATCAGGGGAAGTGGGTACTTGTTCTTGATGGTCCATTCATTTAATCGGCGATAGTCTTGGACAGGGCGAAGGGCGCCACTTTTCTTTTTGATAAAAAAGAAGGGGGCGGCATATGGGCTTTTGGATGGTCGGATATATCCCTTCGTCTGCTGTTCTTTGAGGAATTCGACAAGTGCTTGTTGCTCTGGTTGGGTAAGTGCGTAAGGACTCCCTTTGAGATCGCTGGGTGCTCCTGGTTTCAAGTCGATTGCATGGTCCCATTTCCGGCTTTCTGGGAATCTTTGGGCTTCAGCGTCGCTGAATACTTTGGCGAATCTTCAGTATGCAGGTGGTACATTGTCTTTTTCGGGGGAGTGATCCATGGCATCACTGGGTCTTTCGCGATATAGGGTTTGTCGTACTTTGGCGACTCTTCGTGCGGTTTGTGGTTTTCCAGCGATGAAGTCCAGTGATCTCGCGATGAGAGGAAGTTGTTCAGTGTCGAGCCATCCTCTGGCCCAATCAATGCGTGGTTGCATGCTAGCGAACCAGGGGTAGCCGAGGATGATCTTTTGCTCTCCCAGATGAGTGAGGAAGAAGTGCATGGGAGTTCATTTGAGTCCAGTCTGTATCTGTAGGTCGACATATTTGGTGATATTGCCAGCTTTGTTAAGGGTGCCATCGACATTATATACTGGTCGAGGTGTGCGCAGTTTTTTGATGTCAAGCCGCAGCTTCTGTGCATAGTTCAAGTCGAGAAAGTTTTCAGTTGCGCCGCAGTCTAGTAACACAGTGCTTTCAGCCCTCTGAGATCGAGTGTGGAAAAACATTCGCATGGTCATTGATTTTCTATTGGATAAATACACTCGATCTGGTAATTGGCTCCTAATCCAGGCTGAACGGACTAGGCTGGAGGAAAATTTGTGTCTTCCTCATTTGCTCCGTGTCGGTGTGCGAGCAGCAACTTGTCTTCGTATGACAGGGCGTCCATTTGTTGTTTGAGTCAGTCCACGCGTTCTTCTGCGTTTTGTGGCTCATTCTGTGGTGTCATGTATGGTTCATTGTACGGGTCTCCCTCCTGCCAGTCCATGAGATGCGTGGTGCGGTTGTGCTGTTGTTTGGGTGCCCGGCAGTCTCGTGCGAAGTGGCCTGTTTTGCCACAGTTGTAGCATGCTCCTTGAGTGCGTCGTCTATTTGGGTCATTTGGAGTTTGTACGGCTCGTCCTTGGTATTGGTGCTGCCCTCTGTAGTTGTTTGGGGCGTGTGTTCGGTCTACGTCCATTGGGACAGGCATATTCCTCATGTTAGGGGGTGCATTGCTAGAGTTGTAAGGTCTCTGGTTTCCGAAGGGTCGTTGGAATTGGTTGGGACGCGGGAAACGTGGGGGGTTTGGGTTCTGTTGCATCGACCATCCTTGGGGTCATGACTGCCAGTTGTTCCATGACTGAGGTCGCTGGTTGTTATTCTGAGGTAGCTGCGGTGGTGCTCTTTTCCTGAAGATAGTGTCGATGAGTTGTCACGAGCAGACGCTTTCGATGGCTCTGGTTTTAATGTCCTCATATGTGTACACTGCTGGTGGTTTGAGGACGTCTTCTAGTACTGACTTGGGGAGCGCGTTAAGAAATAGTTGAGTGACGGCGTGATCTCCAGCATCATATTTCACAAGGTGTATGTTTTGTTCGAATTCTTGGATGAATTCGTCGATGAGCGGCCACTTGACCCTCATTTCTTGAAGGTGCATTCTTGCGCGCAGGACTTTCTGCGTGTCCTGGAACTGTTGCTGAAATTCGTCCAGGAATTGATTCCATGTGTCTTCATCATTGTCAATGATGGGGTGGAGAAGGTCAACCCATTCTCCCATGGTTCTGACCCAGTTTTCGACCTTGGGTCCTTGGATGAGTGTGAGTGTGATGGTGATTCGTTTGATGTAGGACTGTAGTGCCGCGACATC
The DNA here is from genome assembly GCA_003315975.1 of Lactifluus echinatus. NCBI lineage: Eukaryota > Fungi > Basidiomycota > Agaricomycetes > Russulales > Russulaceae > Lactifluus > Lactifluus echinatus. The sequence continues at coordinate 28,413 of QFEA01001135.1, read as the reverse complement.
CATGTTGACTCTGAAGTATGCTTTAAGGGCATCTAGGAATGCATCGGCTTGTCCTCTGTCTCCGTCAAATATGGCTGGGAGTGCTCCCATGATTTTGGCGTCTCCTGCGATGATGACGTTTTGTGGTGCTGGTCCTAGTGCATTTGGGTTGGCAGGGTTTCCTCCTCCTCCGTTTCTTCCACCACCCCCTCCACCTCCTCCACCTCCTCCGCCTCCTCCACTACGAGGTAGGGGGAAGTGGGGTCTCTGAGGTCTATAGTCATCGGGGTTGGCTGGTTTGCGTCCAAATACGCCTTTTAATTTTTCTGCTGCTGTGAATCGGGTGCTTACGAACATTGAGGTTCCCAGGGGGGTGGAAGATACGACCTCTAGTGAGGGTGGTCGTGTGGCGAGTGCTGTCATTACTTGGGTTGGTACTGTAGATGTCTGCGACATTCTCTTTAGTTCGTCTAGTATGTCTGCCGTTAGTCGTGGGGCTGTTTCTGGGATGTCCTCTGATGACTCTGTCGTATCTGATGGTGCTGGGGTCGTTTCTTTAAGTGGTGGTGTGTCTTCTCTGGGTGGTGGTGTAATAAGTTTCGAGATGGGAATGAAGTCTCTGTGAGTGTTCTCCGATGTATATATTCCTTCCTTGTTGTAGTTGTCTAGTTCGGGATGGGCTTTGCTGATATAGCACTTATGGCTCTTTTCTTCGATTAAGAGTTGGTACCACCTTCGTTTCTTGAAGGTTAATAGGTGTACTGCGTGTGATGGTTCAAGTGAAACTATGTGATCGTCGTGGAATGCCCAGCAAGAGAATGGGAGTTCGTTGACGTCCCTCTGATTGATATAGAATGCGACTGTGTTCAGTGGGGCCCCTTCCTTTGGGCTTTCTTTGATATATTCTCGAGGAGCCGTGGTGTTCTTCTTTTCTTAGTTTCCCAGCGGAAAGGAAACTAAGCTGAGTCTAATGTTACGGGGCTTCCTCGAAGCCGTACGAGATAAAACAATAAGGCATTACTCTGTCTTGAGTTGCCTTGTATGCATGAACAATACCTCTCCAACCTAGCCACTAGGTGAGAGCGTGTGCTGAGTGCTTCCTGAAGAGATAAAGACGCTCCTAAGTCCCACTTAGGAGGAATAGAGTTTTGCACACAAGTAAACGGGGGAACCAGATAGATTGGGCTTCATCTTCAGGGATAGAAGACTTAGCTTAAGGTAATACAGGTTGGTAGGTACGTCTATATATACTACTAGACCTGAGGCAGTGTCCTAGGGATATGTGAGCGGTAGTCATCCCTAATGACTACTTATGAAACACTACTGAGACGCGATCACAATCAAGGGGACATCTGAAACACTGTTGTACATGAAACCATACATAGCATCAGTCAAATATCAGGGCTGTGTCCATCACTGATGCCATGCCATCAGTGGCACCGTATGCGCCCTGTAACACTTCTCTTGTCTTGCACCTCATTACCTCCACCATCCTTATTCCTTTTCCTTGGACAACTTCTTTCATTCTCACACCATCTACCTCTACCTTAGCTATACATTGTACAGGGAGACTACATCTACGTCTTGATGTCCTTATTAAAGCTCAATTTTTAATAAACATGAACATGACAATACAACAACTTATGATTCATTGATTGTCTATTCTGTACACTATACTGCTGAGCTGCCAAAAATATTGTATGAAGGCAACAACAACAGGTAACATGGATATCAGCAAAATACATGGCACACGGAACACCAGTAAAAAAGTCCATCTAAGCTTGTCTCACCAACCAGAAAGCAATCCCAGCATCTATTTCTTGAGCCTGCTGGCAGTGGGGGTGTATGACATGTGCTGATGCAAATGAGGCTCTTTGTGAGTTACAGAGCGAAGGCTGGCAATTGGACACCAGTTAGTACTGAATACAAATTATTCAAGAACCTACTCACATCTGATCACTGGAGGCACTGGCAGGCATGTGGTTATGCCTTTCTTTCATGGTACAACCCACAGAGGGGCAAGAGGAGCCTGTGAAGCATTTTGATTAGATGGGCCAGTCAATACTAATCCCCAAGCAGTGCAAGAGGATTGAATGAAAGTGCTGGTAGTCAGGCTTCTTGTTGAAGCCAAGTGAACATATATGATTGATAAAGCTGCAGAAAGGAGTTGGTAAGCCTTCGCACAGCCCCTCTGTCATAATCAACAGCTTCATGTCAAGTACTGCCTCTTGATCACTATGAATGGAAGCACTGGTCTAAGGCAAGTTGCCACGTACTAAAAAAACAACCATATATGCAAATGACTCCAGGTCATCACAATGCAACTGGACATATCCTTACTGGCAATTGGTGGACATAAATGGAAGAGTGCTGACAATTGAATTGTTTTTGGAGTATGGGATGTGTAGGCATGTTGCAGGATTTTGGAACAGCTGTGTAAGGCTGAAGTTGATGAGGAAGACAGTAGGGGAAGGATTATCGATTTGAATCATAAAATTTCCAGGCTTGATGTCGTGATGAATGTAATGTTGAAAATGCAGGGACTCCATGGCTGCAAGCTGTGCTACACAAGTGAGAATTAAGCGCTCTTAAAAGTGCAGTGGACGTACCATTTGAGAAGCATACAGGAATGTCCTCTCATGACTAAACTGTTGTTTTGTAATCAAATCATCAAGTAATGTCCCAAGGTGATCCAGGACAAGGACCTCATACTTGTCCTCTTTGCCATACCATAGTACTGAAGAGATACCCATGCTGCCAGCAATTACCTTATATATGTTGTACTCATGTGTAAGCCTTGAATGTGAGCTGTTTGGATGCCTTATCTTTAGAGCAACATCAGCTCCTGTCTTTATATCTTTTCCTAGATAGACACTCCCTATAGAGATCAGAAAGGTATGTCGACTTGAGTAAAGAGCCTGGTGCACCTGAACCACCAGAGCCAAGCAATTGTTGTATTCTATACCAGCCACCAACACATACAAAGTCTGGTCTACGTGGAACAGTTTATTTCCTCGAGCTTTGTCATAAATTTTGAGGGCACATGTTTGTTGTCAAATTACTAACAAACAAAGGGCAAAGGGCTTGGAAGGTTTTGGGTTTCGGAATTGACAAACAGTGTCGAACATTGATTATTATTGTTGGTTGATCCTCAGTTGTTTGAACTCCATACTCTGATTCTCCAAAGTTTATCTAGGCTAGATTCCAGTGCTCATAGGGTGGATGGTGGATGCGACTCAAATGTTTAAGGCACTAGCACTGCAAAAGGGTCCAAATGAAAAGCCATGCAGGATTGAGTGATATGGTAATATACATGGGAATCTAGTAAATGACAAATGGGGCCAGATATGTAATTATGCCACTAATTGTCTGTCTAGGAGGGGATCATAATCATATTTACCAAACTCACACAACATCATGTCCAACACGGTCTCAGGATCATCCACAAATAGAGAGTCCAGGTTGTAAGTCGGTTTCAGGACCGCATTCATGGCCACTTCTGACATTACATGCCCTTTCATAAAGTTGAGGTGTTTGGTCTTGAGCAAAAATTTAAACATCTGAATAGCTTCCATCAGCACTGGGCTGATGTAGTTTCATTTTGTGGTGTCTGTCTCCTTCACTGAGAAGAACACACGCTCACACGGGACTGATGTTGCTTGAATTGGGAGATAATCCATGGCCATCACGAAAAGTGTTGGGAAGTCCATCTTGCTCGGTCACCGGAGCCTGCCTCGCAGCCCTGTCCGCTTCTCTCTCCCACCCTCTTTTTGGACTCTGTACGATATTTTCCACTTCACGTGCCCCGTTCCCGTTCCTTTTTAATTTACGTAGTCACCGCTACCTACTACACTCCTTTACCATCTGTAAGGCCCTCAACCACCTACTAACGGCTGACCTTCACAGCGTCAACCTCCGCTGGTTCAATAAGCAGTGGTCCAGTCTCCTGAAGCACCCCCAGTTCGCCTCCCTCACGGCCTCGGCCCAAACCTCCCTCCTGGCGACCCCCCCACCAGCCCCATCACTCGCCCCCTTTACCAGCTGGTACGCCACCTTCTGCCCACCATATCACTCCTCCCTCACCCTCTCACCCCCCATGGTTCCCCTGATCGACTCATCACTACCCCCTGCGCTGATTGGGGCCTCCTCCCATGGCAACCACCGCCTCACCTCCACTTTCCTCCAGCTCGCCACTGAACACGCCTTCACAGCGCCCTACTCTGAACTCTTCCGGCCGACCGCGGGGGACACAACCACCTGCCCCTGCTCCTCCCCCCTTCACCCCATCACCCATACACCCTGCCATGTCATCCTCCATTGCCCCTGCAACCGCCGCCACCGTCACCTCCTGGAAGGCCACAGCCTCACCTCCCTCTTCACCACCAAGGCCGGCACCCGTGCCCTCACCTCCTTCCTTGGCCTTGCCCAGGCCCTCCTCCACCCGCTTCCCTCGAGACCGGACCCCCAGTGAACCGGTAAGTCGATGCTGGCCTAGTGCTGGCTCCACATCTCCACGTCTCCCCGCTTCTCTCTCTTCACCTTACCCGCATCCTTGCCCCTACGGCACATGCCCCACCACACACATACTACCATCTCTCATTTAGCCTTGCTTAGCTTAGCTAGCCTTCTGGTCTGTACTCCATAGGCGAAATATAATGATTCAAAAAAAAAAAAAAAAAAGAAGTCCATCTTGCTGATCTGCAAAGACAATGAGTCACAGCACCATTCAATTACTGAGGCCATACCTCCCAGAACTGCATGATGTTAGTATCTTCAGATGACATGCTAGCTGAAGTATACTTGAGGAATTCAGCTTTGACACTGAGCTCTTCAGAGGACTTCCTATTGTGTGTGAATTTATGGATAGCAAAGCATGTCAGCTGTGCTATATGTCTAGCGGCTCAAGTGGTTTTGACAGACAGTAGAGATGTAAAGGTTATGGCGGCAGATGATCTTTGGCTGTGGTACTTGTGCATCTGGCAAGGGTGGATAAAATGAGATGTCACAATCAACTGTACAGAGTACTTACAAGACACAAAATGATATCTTTTGAACGCTTGATAAAATTGCGGTCCCACTCGGCTTTGATCCATGAGAAGCGAATGGCAGGATTGAGGACTGTAAATGTAAGTTGGTAAGTTAAAAGAGTAATATATTGGTAATTTGTCGATGAACTTACACATGGCAACAACATACACCTCTGTATCATCCATATGAATGTAATATTTTGTGGCCCAGCGCAGACTGATATTTGTCCATGGCTCGAGGCACGGATACTATGTTGCGAGGATTTCCCAGTCTGACATGAGCATTTTGAAGTTGATGATCGCACGTGACAAAAGTGGCATTTTCTCAGAAGACATGCTTTGCTGAAATGAGTGAGGAACCTGTTGTTGCGATGAGAGCTAGTCAGCGGTAAAATAGCGAACTCACCTGCAAGACCATTTCTAAACCCTCTAGAGTCTCCCAATCCAACTCTGACAACTTGTATTGCACGAAGTTGGCCATTTCAGGGGTGAAAGAGAAATACTGATCAATGGCCTACACAAATCCTGTTAGCCAGTCTCTACAGTCCAGCCATTGAGATAGACGAACTGGCTGCAGTTCCCTTAGACGCTGCAACATCAAGTATACCAAATCCCACCTTGTTTTCATGTCTCTTAAAGGTTGTAGTACTGGGACTTTGACCAGTACGCATATTCCGTTCTCGTCTGTCACAGTGAACCAATTACGTTTGTTTCCTTTACAGATTAATTTATGAAACCCATCCCTCTTTTTGCTGGAAGAGTGCAAGATGCGAATAACCCTTTGAGCACATCGGAGGGGATTGCATTTGATGCCATCAAACCATCGTCTGAGTTGAGGGTCTCCCCTGTCAATGTAGACAGCATCAAGTTCCAGCTGATTGATATTGTCATTGATATCATTGTCATTGTTGTCTAGTCCATCTTGTGAGTTGTGAGCTGTGTGGGTCAGATCCAGAATGTTGAACCAGGAGATGTATGCTTTAGAAGATGTAGCAGATGAAATGATATGGGATGAACAGATGTTGATGATGTGCGTGTAACACTGCACACGATGCTTCAAGCTGTTGAAATTGGCCTTGACAGTTGTTGTTTTGTGTTTTGAGAGCAAAGACTCCAGCTCTTGCATGGCCACTGCATTATTCTTGGTGTTGTCAAGTGTAAAGTGGCCGATCTAAATAAGATTAAGGGACACACATGAATGATATATGGAAGACTTACCTTCAGTGTTATGTCGGCACAATCCAGGAGATATAAAATTGTTTTCACTATATTCTGGCCTGTATGTTTCTTCTTGAGCCGATGAAAGCCAATAAGCCCACACTTGAGCTCAAGGTGTCCACTTGACTCATTGAGGGAGACCCAATGTGCAGTCAGGGCCAGATATGCCACCAGGTTTGTGTTCAACCATGTGTCTGCAGTGAGACTGATTCGCCCACAAGATCACTATGACAGAAGTTAGCTGATAGTGGTGAGAAAACTACTCAACATACTGAAAGCTCCTTTTTCAAGGCTTCAAAGGACTTCTTCCACTTGAAGATCATGGCTTCCCTCATCTTGTCATGGTGAGGAATGTCAGCATCAACAAGTGTCCCACAGAGGACCATACACAGCATCCGGAACTCGGGGCATTCGACAACACGAATCAACTATAGACATATGAGAGCGTGAAATACAAACAAGATCGTTGAGACATACCTGATCATCTGCAACAACAAAGCGGACAAGATGGTCCACAAAGTTAGATGGAGTAAAATGTGGGACATTGCTGCCACATGAATTGAGAGCATTCTTGTCTGTAGGATCATCAGTGCGAGCACTCAAATGCTTATAATCCCAATTGTTGTTGATGATAGCCTGATCGTAATCTGCAGGGTGTCAAGTGAGCAGATGTCTTTGGAGGTTTGTATTCCCAGTTTTCAGCGCATAGAAGTAGTTGTCTACTTCTTTCCTAATAACCTTACCCTTATTGGGACCATGAATAGAGCTGCTTGATTGTTAGAAAAGTTATGCAGTCAGAAAGCTGACTAGACTTACAGACATAACTTGCAGACTTACTCCACATGTTCATCACCATCTGGACCATCAGAGATGACTTTGGTAAAAAAGTGCAGAAGGTCAGAAGCCTTTGCATTGGTAGTCGCCCAGGAAACCTGCTTTGGGCGGTGTGTGGAACTAATTGGATCGGCTGCAGTGTCAGAGATCTCCTTGTCTTTGCCATCTATCTCATGAAAGTTGAACTCATCGCCACTGGTGAGGGTGGCAAGTTGGGAAGGGGCATCCTGGTAAGGGTTACCATAACACGTGTGTGAGTAGATCAGGACTTGCCTTTGATTGGGTACAAGATGAGGCGATGGGACTGGGATGTGCAGGTGCAGTCATTGACGACTTGATGGATGTTTTTGCCTTGCTGGAGCGCTGAACCATGACCAGGGGGGAAAAGAAAGATAGTAAAAAAATAGTTGCCATGAGAAGGTCGAAAAATATACACTACCAACTGCTCAAGACCAGGGCCCATCAAACATGCTTCACATGGAGCACTAAGCATTAAGCGACGAACTGAGAAGAGTCCAGAAGACAAGGAAGGGGGCAGAGATTGGCAAGGTGCTCAAATTGGCAAAAGCACTCAAATTACACCTACCCAATCGTGCTCAAGGGCCCAAATCTGGGTCATGTTATTCTAATCTGAGTCTGATCCATTTATTCCTGACTGATCCGAGTCTGATCTGAGTCATTTCTTTAGATTCTGAGGGCTAATACATAATTACAATGATAAAATGCAAATGTGGAACATAATGAGCGGCTACACAGGAGGGCCAACATGAAAAAAACAGTAACGATCAGCATACAGAAAGTTCTCGACAAGTGTCTCACGGGGTGTTACGTTCACTTCCTCTACTGTACAACACTGGCTCACATCCGGGGCCTATTCTTCCAACATGCCAATGGACTTTACCTTAGTAGCACTGGGCAATCTCTTTCTGTTCCCTTGAGACGACACACTTTACAGTACGGTATCTGATACACCTCCTTTTGACTGACTCACCATTTGTACTACCAGCACAGTGTTCTGACTCAGTAGCACCATCCCTTCTTGACCTCTTACCACCACCATCCACTATGTCGATTTCCTCTCCCAGCTCTCGCTTTTCTACCCCTCTCCCACTTGATACCTCCCTTGACCGTGAACAACGGTTGAGAGATATCACCCGCCAGGCCCTCATCGACTATGGACAAGCTGATGTGGAGTCAGTTCAGCTGCTCCAGGAGATTACTCACTCCATGGAACTGTCTGATGCTGTGGGCCTTTACTTCACTGCTGCCCTCACAATTTTTGGCCTTGTCTATTCGTATGACAGCCCAGAGTTTTGCGACTCCCAACTCTCCTCCATGTGTCCCATGCTTGCCGAGCTGGTTCGTCTCGTCGGGACCTCTAGCCAGGCCCCTTCTTGTCTCTTTACTCGCTCGCCTTCAATTGGCGAGTCCCTTCTGCCTCCCTCTGCCGGCTTTGAGCTGATGTTGGAGGACCCTCCGAGTCCTTTGACTCCGCTACAGTCTCTATCTGCGACTCCTGTCCCCACTGCACCACCTCCCTGGCTCCCCTCTGCTCCCCCCACCTCAGCGCCCGTTCCAACAGCTCCAGTTGTTATGTCGGGCAAAGGGAAAGGGAAGGGCAAAGGGAAAGCCTCCACCCTGCCAAAGCCTGCCGTCGCCACCGTCAAGGGTGCCGCCATGCCTGGCCCCACCCCCAAACCCTCATTTGCTGCCGTGGCAGCCTCGGCCCTGGCTGAGAAACCCAAGGTAGTCAAACCGGCGGCCTGGCCATCCATCATTCTCCATCTCTCGAATTTGTCGCAATCAAACAGCCTCTGGAAGGTCACCGCTGTGGACCCTCCCTCTTTGGTTACCGCTTGCAACCAAGCTCTTGTTTCATCCCCTCACCATGCTAACATCCGGGTCTCTGCAGCCAAGTGGAGCACTGGAGGGAACTTGTTAGTGTTTGCCAGGCCTGACACATCCTTGTCCCAACTCCAATCCGCTTCCCCCATCCTCATTTCCACGGCCCAGGCCCTTATCGGAGGCCCCCATCATCTCTCATCACGATCCAATCTCCGCTGGAGTCGCATGCTCATTAATGGTGTTCCCACTGGGATCACTGATTGCGCTGGTAGTTCGGCTCATACCCCAGCCGATTGCCACGCTGCTTTGGCAGCTGACAACCCCTTCTATAGATCCCTTCAAGTCACACAGCTCCCCTCGTGGGTCCGCCGTCCCTCTGAATATCGCCCCTTTTCCCAGTCATCCCTCGTTGTTGCCTTCGAGGACCCAGATGGCTTGGTTGCCTCTCGCATGATGGTGGTGAAAGTTGTCTTCTTGTTTGGCGGTGTCGCAACTGTCAGATGCTGGAGGCAAATGAAAGTTCCTGTGGCTCGCCTCAAGGCGTCGCATGTGCAGGGTAAGTTGGCTGACACCGGCCGCCCTACAACCACCACTACCCCTGTCTCAGCACCACTGATTGATTCATCGGATTCCTCAGAGCATCCCGAGGCTGGGCCTTCGAAACCCACTCGTCCTCCCCCCTCTATCTCCTCATCCACAGCACCTTCCAAGAAGAAGACGAAGTTTGCAGCTGCGATCTCTCGTTAGCTGGTGTGAGTTTCGGCCACCGTGCCCCCCTTTTTTAGCCCCCCTCCAGTAAGCAGATCAATTCAACCCTTTCACACAGGAATCACCTTACAGCCTTATAATGTCAATTTTACGTTGTGCATGGTACTGTATCCCATGCGCCTTTTCCCCCTCCCTCCTTCCCCTCCCATGTATATATGTAGGCAGTAGTCTATTTTGTACAGTGTCTGTATAGGTTCCACACCGAGACAATAAACTTCACTTTCAAAAAAAAAGACTCAGTAGCACATAGCCTGAGTGCACTCATACTGGACAGCTCTATAGACATACTTAGTACCACACCAGAGGATGCCTTATACAGTAGGACCACATGTATATAAGCAGATGCTATGACGGAGCACAGACCCTAAGTCTGTTCTCCTTGTGACAATACCAAGTCACGTTCCCTCTCTTTTTGTGCACCATCCTTCCAAGGGCCTATTTCCCTTCATCGTTTGAGACAGACTCTGCTTAGCCTGAGGTCACATACCTACTGACCAGACGAGGCTTCGCCAATATGTGTAGGACTTGCGTGTAACATTAGAACAGACTTCTGAAACCTGGCCTCCAAAGGAAAAGGACAAGCTATAGGACCACCCCTCGATCCACACTTTTACCAGAGAGTCACTCTACCAGAACTACCATTCAAAGCACCATCAGTAGGACCACAAGACGTACCCCAAGACCGAATCCCCAAGGTTAAAGGGAACAAGACAGTATTCTACCAACCCCAAGGGAGGAGAAGGATCACAAAAAGCGGTTGCACTTTGGGATGGTTGGTACACAGAGAAAGCAAGAGAACTAGTTGCACTCACATACGTCCACAACACCTGGTTTCTCTTCAGAAAAGAGTTTGACACCAGAACAAGACAATACATTGGAGGGGAAGCCTACGGACTACCAAAACATCCGGCATTCAACCCACACCTTGACGGGTTTAAAGGAGAAGAGCTAACCAGAAGGGTAATCCAACCACTCCTAAAAGCGCTAGAGGAAGAACAGGAAGGAGACCAGGGCGAGGAAACAACAGAGAACAAGGGAGAGACCACACAAGACACGACCACGGACAACGAACCAGAAGATAAGAGGATGTCACGAATAATAACAGTCACTGCAAGGACAGTTACACTACCAGGAAGTAGCGGAGGACTGGGAATGCCTGGAGATCCCCCTGATGGAAACCCAGGAGGAGGAGGAGCACCACCACCACCTGGCGAAGGGCAACAAGCAGGAAACAATCCAGCGCCGCCTGCCCAAGGCAATGGGTGCATGGAAGGATGTCCACCACCCAAATTCAAAGGGGATTGGACCAAGGCCAAGGCATGGCTGAACTCGCTGAAGCTCTACCAGTTTACCAACCGAAACACGGCAGTGATGACCAGCGACCTGGACAAGGTGGCTCATGCCCCTGACCTACATTGAAGGAGACAGGGTGGACGCTTGGAAAAGACGAATGACAGACTGGATCACAGAAAATAATATCCCAACGCCACCACACCTGACCCTGTATGAAGAATTCGAAGACAAGTTCCTCACAGATTGGCATGACACAACGGAGCGACCCATGGCAGTACAGCGCATCGCCCAGCTGAGAATGCAGAACAAAGACATTGACGGATTTATAGCCGCATTCGAAACAGAAGCTGAGAAAGCAGAATACCATCTGGATGACTCAGCAATCCACGAATTCTTCAAGAAAGGACTGGACAACTACAAGCTAGTAGAAACGATCACACTGCATGACAGACCAGAAACCTGGGCACAATGGACCAAAGCTGCGAGGAGGAGACATGGCGAACTAACCAGCCTCAGGGACCTGAGGAGACCATTCTTCGACTGCAAACCCAAGCCAGGACAATGGCCAAGGAGGCAATTCCCAGGACAATTCAATAGGAGGAACTCCCAGGGACACTTCCAGTCCAGAGACCCAAACGCCATGCAAGTGGACGCCCTCAGGAAAGCAGTAACAGACCAGGACAGAGAAGACTACCGCAAGAAAGGCATTCCGATTCCTGCAAGGATTGGATGACAAGGAATATCAGAAGGTCGTCCAGCAATGGAACCAAGTGCAGAATGAAAAGGCGGAGGGTTTTGGCCAAGCCTGAGCAAGACGGCCTTTGCTCGGGCACTGTTTCAGCGCGATGTATTTATGCCCAGGATTAATGCAATGAGATTACCAGTATTATTCCAAACCGCACTGAAGACGGCCAACCTCATCGCATTTGTGGACAGTGGCGCCACAGAATGCTTTATCAGTCAAGAATTCGTAGACAGACACAAACTCGGGACCCTACTGCTTACAAAACCAAGACAACTGCACAACGCAGATGGAATGTACAACAAGAGTGGCACCATCACCAGGTACACTGACCTAGAAGTGGCCACAGGAGACCAGATGCATACTCTGCGTTTCTACATCGCGGAAATGGGCGGAGACCACATGGTCCTAGGCTATCCCTGGTTCGTAGCAGCAGACCCAGACCCAATTGGGCACAAGGTACCTTCGACGCGATAGTGATTAACAAGACAGCCAGAGCAGCAACACCCAAAAGAGGGAAGTGCACCAGGGTAGCAGGAATGCGCACCACCACGATCCAGAACCGTCCCTTCCTGAAAAAGGGAGAAGAGATCTTCATGAGGTTTGGAAAAACCACGGTCGCACAGCAGCTGGCAGAGAGAGCGGCACCAAAGAAAGAGAAGAAGTGGGACCAGATAGTGCCCAAGCAATATCATGAGTACGCCAAAGTATTCGACAAAGAAGCAGCCAAACGATTCCCAGAATCCAGACAATGGGATCACACAATCGACTTAAAGGAGAAGGCTCCGGACACTATAGACTGCAAGATATACCCCTTAACGGTTGAAGAACAAGAAGCGCAGAAGAAGTGGATCAACGAGCAGCTAGAACTGGGATATATCGCCCCTAGCAAGTCAAGATATACATCAGCCTTCTTCGATATCAAGAAAAAGGACGGATCACTATGACCAATTATCGACTATAGGAAACTAAACCAATGGACACTACACAACAATTATCCGTTACCACTCATTGACGAGCTCATAGATCGACTCACAGCCAGAGCAGACCAGAAAGCAGAATTATTCACCAAGCTAGATGTGCGGTGGGGCTACAACAACATTCGCATCAAAGCAGGAGACCAGTGGAAAGGAGCCTTCAAGACCAACAGAGGCACCTTTGAACCCATGGTCATGTTCTTCGGCATGACAAACTCCCCAGCAACATTCCAAGCCATGATGAATCACCTATTCAAAGAACTGATCAACAAAAGATATGTCACAGTATACATGGATGACATCCTGATACACACTCCCAAGAACTACACACTGCACAGGAAGATTGTCTGCCAAGTGCTTCAACTAATGGAAGACAATGACCTATACCTGAAGCCAAAAAGGTGTACCTTCGAAGTAGACAAGGTCGAATACCTGGGAGTAGTAGTGTCAGCTGGACAGGTGGCTATGGACCCAGTGAAAGTGGAAGGTATCCGACAGTGGAAGACCCCAAGGAACCTGAAAGACGTCAGGAGCTTCCTAGGATTCCTCAACTTCTACAGGACGTACATCTGCGGTTTCAGCGTGAAAGCGGCCCCATTGAACCGGTTGGTCGCCCATTGTGCCAAGGGGCACAAATTCCAATGGAAGGACAAGGAAGCAAAGGCGTTCAGGGAACTAATCATGGCAGTAACAGAAGCACCAATGCTGCGGCAGCCCAACTTCAACAAACCGTTCATTGTAGACACTGACACGTCACAAATCGCGATAGGAGCGGTGCTACAACAACATGAGGGTGAAGGGAGGCTTTGACCAGTAGCATTCCTGTCCAAGACACTAGACCAACAACAAAGGGGATGGGACATCTACAACAGGGAGCTCTTCGTGGTGGTCGAAAGCCTACGCATCTGGAGGCGGTACCTATTAGGGGCAAGACACCAAGTACTAATCAGAACAGACCATAAAAACCTACAGTACTTCAAGAAACCCCAGAACCTAAACTGAAGACAGGCGAGATGGATGCAGGAGATGGCCAACTACGACTTCAAGCTGGAGCATCGCCCAGGGAAACAGAACCAAGTTGCTGACTTCCTATCCAGACCATTCACAGACGAAGAAAAGACAATGAAGGACTGGTAATGTTACCACCAGTACGATTCGCCAAAGCACGGTTCCCAGAAGAATTAGAACAATGGCGAGAGATAGTAGCCAAGTACCATGACCACATCACAGCAGGGGCACCCAGGAGTAAAGCACACCCAAGCACTTCTGAAGCGGCAATACGAAGGGAAGGGCATGAACAACTTTGTGAAACAATATGTGCAAGGGTGCACAACTTGCCAGGAGAACAAAGTACGCACAATACCAAAGAAAGCACCAACCTATCCACTGGATGTACAGCCAGAAAAGGGACCATTAGGAGCGTTTCACTCGACCTCATCACCGACCTACCAGTGAGCAATGGGTACGACTCAGTGCTCACTATTGTGGACCAGGGATGCTCCAAAGCGACCAAATTCATCCCCTGCACTAAGGAAATCACTGCAGAGGGTGTCGCAACACTCTACTACAAACACCTAATGCCATTTTTTGGCACACCAGAGCGAGTAATATCAGGCTACTCACCCCACTATCTCCTATTTGGACACAACCCAGAGATCCTATTCCACCACGACTCGGTCCAGGTGCCAGCAGTGGAAGACCGCCTCAGGAACCTCCAAAAGGCTAGGGAGAGCGCCACAAAGATCCATCAGCGCTTGGGACCCTACACCACTATCAGGCAATTCAGCGAGGGTGACCAAGTATGGTTAGATGGGCGTAACCTGAAGACACACCACCCCAGTCGCAAACTAGCACCTCGACGATATGGCCCATTCCAGGTAGAGTGCAAACTAGGTGAAGTCACGTACAGACTGGCGCTCCCAGATCAGTGGACCATCCACAATGTATTCCACGTCGACCTACTATCCCCTTATGTGGAAACTGAGGAACACGGAGCGAACTATGAACGGCTGCCACCAGATATCGTAAACGGAGAAGAGGAATGGGAGATAGATCGCGTTTTGGACACTCGAGTCATAGGACGAAGCCACAAGCATCAATATTTGGTTAGCTGGAAGGGCTTCCCAAATTTGGAGAACTCTTGGGTGGATGCGGACAACATGAACGCAGAGGACGCCATAAATGACTATAACGCACAAAACAAAACAACAAAGCGCCGAGGACATTGCAGGACTTAAAGAGGGGGTAATTTCACAATCCAACACTAATGCCAGACAACCTACTCCCCTTCCTTCGACGCTTAGCAGCTACACAAGTACACAACTACCCCAGTTCTATCGAAAACATCCCAGCACACCAACGGACACATTTCATACAACGATACATCGACACCTCGCTCCTCATACTTGCAGAAGAACTGACAAGCGCATACCCAGGACAATTTGAAGACTCATACCAACACCTTCTATACACCACAAGAATATGTCTACTCCACCTGTATGAGATGGCCCAACAGTCCGAATTGGAGGAGAGACAATTATCCCCAGACCAAGTACCCCTAACACAGCCTTACCCACACCTCCACGACTCCACACACCTCCCAACAATCCTAACCCCCTCACTACACCACAACCCAGAAGAGCTGAACTTACAGCTCGAGTATCAAGCCCAGCTGACTCCACCCACAGCAGCACAGGCAACCATGATGAGGATGGCATGGACAGATCGCACACTCTCATGGTTACCAACCCAGACACTGGAACAGCAGGAAAACAGCCCACCAGAGCTGCCACCCCCTTCTGGAAGCCGCAAGAGAAAAGGATCATTGACCTCACTGACACCACTGATAACAAAGAAACCCAGGATCTGAGTGAAAGCACTGATGCGGAGGTCCGAGAACTCTTCAAGAAGGTGGTCATAAAACCAACCAGCGACGCCATAGAAGCCCTTATGGGGACACTGGAAGAACTAGACGACGCAGACGACTTCAGAAGAGTGGAGAAAGGACTCTGGATGACAGACAACCCAGTTCAATGTCAGAAGGTAGCAGCAGTGGCCAGAGAAGCGGCAAGTGCAGGACAACCAAAGTTGGGTAAATGCAAGAGGTTGGAACGAGACGAACAGCTTGTGAACACACAGAAATGGAAGACACAGGCTAGGGAAGCAGCGGAGAGAGTCTGGAATGAACACAAGCAAGAAGAGGACGTAGATGACAATGTGATAGAAACCCCCATCGACCCCACATTCTACTTAGAAACCGACACTAATGAAGACCTCCTGAACAAGCAGCTCCCTTACACACACCCTCGACACTCTTATGTCACCAACACCCCAAAGAACCCGGCCTACACCACGCAAATGATCACTGGCTACAGAGGAGTGTACATGACTGCCAGATTCCAATCCCTAGACATGAAAAGGACGCACCCAGCGATGTGCCTCACTATGGGGAGAGGGCAACCCATCCGGATCATGGAACTAACAGCTAAGCCCAAGGCAACACCAGGACTGAGTCTCACACCCTTCATACAACGTCTACTTGAGGAAGGAGACGAACAGACACCCTATGTAGACAATGCCATAGGATGTGTCAAATCCCCATTCCTGCATGGAGAATTATTGTGATGGCGCAATATGGATCGCCTCTTCCTAGACGCACAGGAGGAGCTGAGACACTGGGCCAAATGCACACATGAAGCCCAGGAGAAGCTAAAGTCAGCGAGACTCCTATCGCGCAAGTATGGGGCAGAGATGGCTGAAAGCAAGAAGCGGCTGGAGGCAGCGCACACCTACCACCAACTCTGGCCCCATCTGCAATTCATAGCAAGGAACGGCGACCCCACCATTGTCAGAGGCGACCCAGGAGTGTTCCAAGCCAGGCTTGATGCAGCTGGAACCCCCTTCGCAATTCCCAGATTTGATACAGCCACCAGGAATGCTACAGCCAGAGACATTGACAATTGGTGGAGCCCTGCAAACCTGGAGCGATGGGACAACGACGCCTCGGGTATGGAGGATCAGCAAAACACTACAGATTGGGACTGAGTTGACTGGGACAGCCAACAAACTAAAAGGGGGGTAATGTTACGTTCACTTCCTCTACTGTATAACACTGGCTTGCATCTGGGGCCTATTCTTCCGACATGCCAATGGACTTTACCTTAGTAGCACTGGGCAATCTCTTTCTGTTTCCTTGAGACGACATGCTTTACAGTATGGTATCTGATATGCCTCCTTTTGACTGACTCACCATTTGTACTACCAGCACAGTGTTCTGACTCAGTAGCATGTAGCCTGAGCGCACTCATACCAGACAGCTCTATAGACGTACTTACTTAGTACCACACCAGAGGACGCCTTATACAGTAGGACCACATGTATATAAGCAGACACTACGACAGAGCACAGACCCTAAGTCTGTTCTCCTTGTGACAATACCAAGTCACGTTCCCTCTCTTCTTGTGCACCATCCTTCCAAGGGCCTATTTCCCTTCATCGCCTGAGACAGACTCTGCTTAGCCTGAGGTCACGTACCTACTGACCAGACGAGGCTTCACCGATACGTGTAGGACTTGCACGTAACACGGGGGACCACAAATAGCCCTCAGTACATGGGGCATTCAGTGACACAAATCAACTAAAGAGATATGAGAATGTGAGATAGACATTAGATTGTTGAGAGATACCTGATGATCTGCAACAGTGAAGTGGCTAGAGAGCATCACAGGACCTCTTATATATCCAACTATTGTCGATGACAGCCTGATCGTACTCTACAGGATGTTGAGTGTGCAGATGTCTTTGGAGATGTGAGTTTGCAGTGCTCAGCACATAAAAGTAGTTTGGTGGCACTATGCTCCTGGCCAGCACACACTCGTCGAGACCATGAGCTCCACTGCTTGATTGTTAGAAGGGTGTAGTGATTAGAAAGTCTACTGCACTCACAGACATAGCTTACAGACTTTCTTCAACTTCACATTGCCATCTGTAGCATAATTGGAGATCCAAATTTCAGTAAAAAAATGTAGAATATCAAGAGCCTTCATGTCAGAGATCTTGTTGTCTTTGTCATCTATCCCTTGAATTTTGTCGCCATGGGTGAGGGGGGCAAGTTGGGTAGGGACATCCTGGTAAGGGTTAAAGTAATGGGTGTGTGGATGGGCCAGAACTCACCATTGATCGGGTATGTGTAGGTGAAGTCATCGACGATGTGACAGATGTTCTCAATTGGCTGTGGTGTGCAGTGGTGATGTGGCAAGGGTGGTGAGATGGTGGTGATTGTTTTGGTGGTGCTGAAGCAGGGATGAGGAGGGAGGAGACGGTGACCTTCATTGTGTGGTGTGGTGGTGAGGTGAGGAAAAAGGGTGAGAGTTCTTTGTTGGTGGCGTGTGTTTGGTGCCTGAAAGTTGCATGAGAAGCCGCATGTGACTTTATCTTCGTCAGAAGTCCAAAGGCATCCATTCCGAGCCTGGTGCTATGTGAGTCAAGTAGCAGTCCTGGTCAAAGTCCCAGTCCCAATAGAAGATGGTGGGTGGTGCAAACTGCTCCTGCTCAGCCTTGGTCACACACCAAAGAAGGACGATGCGTCC
This sequence comes from Lactifluus echinatus, assembly GCA_003315975.1. Taxonomy (NCBI): domain Eukaryota; kingdom Fungi; phylum Basidiomycota; class Agaricomycetes; order Russulales; family Russulaceae; genus Lactifluus; species Lactifluus echinatus. Next base: position 10,142 of record QFEA01001135.1, on the reverse strand, counting down.
AAGCTTGATAATTGCCTAGAGACATGGCTTGCTGTGGCATCTGGCAAGCTCACAAGGGACAGGCCTGAGGCCTGAACTTGTTGTGAGCGTCTTGGAAGCTGCAACAACATTTGACAACAGTGTTGCGTCCATGCACTCCTCGAGCACGCACATCCCCTCAAGGTCCGAGTGTCGTCGTGAGTGGGAACACATGTCACTGAGGATAGTCATCATGGCATTGACGACAGCCTTCATCAGTATTAGTATGTGCGAGAGCACATTGGAGCATCTTGCAGAGAGAGGGGAGAATGGCAGTCAAGAAGGTGGTGAGGTGGACATTAGGAATTGCACCATCCGCAGAAACCAGTAGTTGGTCATTGAACTTAGGCTTTCACAGAGCAGAGTTCGGTCTTGCCTGTTCATTTTTCCACTTGTATTCCTTTAGTTGTGTATCAAGGTTGTGGATGACAATGAGGTCAGAGTCCTTGGATGTCATGAGCTCATTGTTCTGCCAAGATAGATCTGACACTTCAGCAATTAAGGCCTCCATGTCTGAGCAGAGCTGTTCAACAACATCAATGTCAGCCTATGGAAAGGCATGACAGTGAGAACAGACTAAAGGGAAGGTAGGAGGTAGCTGAACGCACAGCTGAGGCATGCTCCCCTTTGAGTCATGCATGACGTTCATGCAAGATCTGTAACTCCTCTTCATCTTGTTGGACATGTTGAGCTTCCTGGTCTCAAGTATGTTGAGCTTCTTCTTGCACAGTGCCAAGCTTCTGTTGAGGAGCTAACATTGGAGAGCCTTGTTCCTTGGCCTGCTACAAATAAAACAATGAGCTCAAGGCCGAGGAGGAAGTTAGGATGTGACACACCTGTCAGAACATGTCAAGCTCATCCTCCAATTGCTTGATGTGCTGATCGGACTGACAAGCTGTTGTGCACATACATCACCATCATCGAGCTTTTGTCTGAGGCTAGCTAGTTGTGTCACTACCACTCACAATGCTCAGTCTGCAGGCAAGGTCTTGCTGCTAAGATTGGGCAATTGTGGTTGAATCTTGAGATGGCCTTTGCCAGGAGGACGAAACATATGGATTGTGATCGGACAGAGGTTTATTTGGGCTTGCCTCTCCAAAAGAGTCATCACTGCACCAGACGGGTTGTAGTCCTCCTGGCTATGACAGGGGCATACGTTGCCAGGTGGATCTCGATCTTTCAAAGGGCAAGGGAGCCAATTAGTTTGAGTCTCTCTGTCACGTTCATGCGGAGCATTGGAAAATCGGGCAAAGGGTAGTCATCATAGGCCAAGGCAGGAGAGGCCAGGTCGGAAGGCTGCAAAAGGGATAAAAGGGGGGGGAAAGAGAATGAAAATGGATGAAATATACCTCTTCCCTGGACTCTGGATAGTGGTGAACAAGTTCATAATAGATGCTGGACAGATCCTTGAAGTGATTAGTTGGTAGAGTGGCAAGCTTCTGATGAGCTTGATTTCACTTTGGATGAAACTTGTCATGTACAGGGAGAAAGGGAACTAGACAGGTGATCAGTATGAAGGCAGGGAAAACAACAGACCCTGGATTGGAGTGTTGCTCTTTTGTCTAAGCAGTTCATCATATACATCTGTGGTGGACAGTTCCTGGAACTGCTGGCAGGTGAGTCTTGTAAGCTTCTGTCGTGTGGTTGAATGGGAGTGGGCTGAACACACCATAGAGTCAGTATCGGCTATTATGATCTTCATATCACCTCCTTGTGGATCAGATGTTGCAAGATGACTGCTTTCTGTGACACGCTCCCAATATGACGTGGAGTTCACGTTCCTCTGCGTCAGATGTTAATGTGACATCGAGTAGCATCCATGTCTGTAAAAGAGGCTTGTGGAGTCAGCTTGGAGCTGGCAGTGAAGCGATCACGAATGTCCCATTTATTATTCATCTGTGAGCATGTGCATCAGTGGAAAGTAGACTACATAAACCAATGACATGCATACCTTTTGGAGTGAGGGTGTTATGGTGGCACTAGATGGCAGCACTAGAGAGTAAGGATATTGAGGTGAGGTGGCTGGTTGAAAGCTGGGGTTAAGTTGGCTTGTAGAACTGGCTAAGAGCCGGCTTGAGCCAGCTTGGAGCCATAGCCAAGCCATAGCTGGCATACTAGCTGGCTAAGAGGTAGCCAGCTAAAAGCGGTGGCTTGACCACATTCGGCTTGGCTCAGCTAACAGTGAGCCAGCAATTAGCTTTGGCTAGAGCCAGGGATTAGCCAGAGCTGCCTGCAACACTAGCCACAGCATGCCATTAGTAGGAGACAGGGACACCAGTAAGTAAGACTCAAATATACCTTCCTATTCTCAGTACTGTCTGCATTTTAATCCATTTCCTTTCTTAGACCCTCCCTTATCTCGCTCACACTTCACCTTAGTTCAGAACAGGCTGCCACTGTCACCTGCCAATACCCTGTGTTACACTGCCATGTGCACCTCATGTTAAGGTTCCAAGGGACCTTTAGGCAGAGTGCCTCCAATCTCACTTCGACCAGAAGTGAGGTATCGGTTTGGTTTGGGTTCTGAGTTCCACTCTCAGTAGTGTGCACACTCCTTTTTCTAGACTTTTATAGACAAGGGGAGGTTGCAAGCTTAGTTCTTGAAGTAGAGAAGCTAAGGTGGTTCACACTAAGGGAGAGGGGAAGGCAATTGGATTCGATGAAGCTTAAGCCTAAGCTGGGGACTTTTGCATCCACAGCAAGAGGCTTAAATACTAGTTACTCTGTGGCTATGTACAATAGGACATAGTACAATAGGTATCCTAGTTTGTCGAACAATAGTAGGCCTATGAGTCAATAGAAACAATGAAATAGTACACCAACTTGTCAAACAATGGTGTACTAGGAATTGTGAGTCAGTCAAAACAAAAAGCCAAACAAAGCGAACAAAAAGCCAAACAAGCCAAACAAAACCGAGCAGAAATATAAATAAAGCCAAACAAAACCAAACAAAAATGCAAACAAGACCAAATAAAGGCAGGTTGTGAAACGTGTTTAACAAAGCTTGGGAACTTGTAAGACAAGAAATAAAAACTATAACACCTCAGCTAGCTTCCTCTTCCTAATTATATGTATTCCTTATTTATTACATGAACACTACTGGAAACCTGTAAGTAGTCACACATGTATCTAACTGATATCTCCTTCCAGAGGAGAATAACAATTCATTGTCTGCATCCTATCCCTTTGTCTGACTTTCATTTCTGCTTTACATGATCTCTGCTGCATCCTGCTGCCTTATTTCTTCTCGCATGCATTTCTTCTGTACAGCCCTTCTGTACCCCTGTCGTTTCAAGACCTTACATGGTCTCTCACCTTCCTGTGTCCTGTTCCATCTTGTGCCCTCATCCTCATCTTGCCTGCTAGTGCGTGTGTGTGCTACACACACACTATCTCTCTATGAGTACTTTTACTTGGCAAACACACATCCATGCAGCAGCAGCCTTACAATGGCCCAGATTTAGGCACACGTAATTGGGTTTGCAATTGGGTGAGCACAATTTGAGCAAATTTACCATTTTGGGCATATTGCCAATTTTCTTTCTCCTCTAGACAGCCTAACTCCCAGGATGTTGTATCTTAGGTTCATCTCTTATCAATTCATCGCCACTTGTAGCACATTTGATGGGCCTTGGCCTTGAACAGATGGTAGTATAAGTTTATGACATTTTAATGGCAGCCATTTATAGCATCTTCTTTCCCCCCTCCCCAGTCATGGTTCAGCATGCTAGCAAGTCAAAGTCATCCCTCAAGTCATCGACGGCTGCACCTGCATGTCATACCCAATCAAAGGTAAGTTCTGATCCACTCACACATGTGCATTATTGTAGCCCTTAACCAGGGTCCCCGTGCCCAAATCACCCTCCCCACCAGTGGCAATGAATTCAATCTTCAAGAGATAGGTGGTGAAGATGAGATCTCCAATGCTGCCACCAACCCACTTAGTTCTTCTATAGGTCACCTGAAGCAAGTTCCTTCAGCAACTACTAATAGAAAAGCTGTTGACCTCCTGCATTTCTTTACCCAAGTCTCAACCTCTGATGGTACCAACAGTGATGTACAGGTGCAGAGAGTCTGCAAAATGTTTGTGAGCACAGTGTGCTCTCTAATTGCTACATTTCTAACAAATGAAGCAGTGCAGTTCATGGTCTCACCAGGGATAAGATTGCTAGGAAAGAAGTAGATAATTACATTTATGGGCTGAACACTGGGAATACAAATCTGCAAAGACATCTACGTACTTGACATACTAAAGAATATGATCAGGCCATCAGTGACAATAATTAGAATTACAGGCCCTCAACTAATACTTATGATTCTACACACAGGGACTCTCACAATTCATGTGGCAGGGTCCCACAATATTCTGCAAGTATGTTTTTAGATCACCTTGTTCACTTCATTGTTTCAAGATGATCAGGTATGTTTCAATGATCTTGTGTAAATTTCACGCTCTCATGTCTCTATAGTCGATTTGCATTGTTGAATGCCCAGAGTTCTAAAGTCTTTGTTTGCTCCTCTGTAAATTGCTCGTTGACGCCAACATCCCTCACTGCAGCAAGATGACAGAGGCTATAATTAGCCATTGGAAAGTATCCTTCCAGGCATTGAAAGATGAACTTTTGGTACATTGAATCATTTTCTCGCCACTAATATCTAACCTCTATCATAGTGATCTTGTAGGCAAATTAGTCTCACTGTAGACATCTGGTCGAATGCAAACATGGCAGTATATCTGGCTCTCACTTCCCACTGGATATCCATCAACAGGTCAAGTGGATGCCATAAGCTCAAGTCTGCACTTATTGGCTTTCATTGGCTTAAGATGAGACACTCAGGCTGTTCAGGTTCCAAGGGGACCTTTAGGTGAAGTGCCTTTCGTTGTTTCTGAGCTTCTGTAGGTCGTGACAGAATAGTCATGAGTTTAGGAGCTTCCTAAGACCTTCCTTGGTGAAGGGAGCGAGGCTAAGTTCCTTTTAAAGAGTTCTGAGTAGCACCTCAGGAATGAAGGGACTTTGCTACAATATAGGCAAAGTCTTCCTAAGCTTCAATCTTGAGGGAGAAGAAAGGAGACAGGATCTTAGATTCAGGAAACTTAAGCCAAAGCTAGGGATTGTGAAGTCCTCAGCAAGGCTTCTTTATAGTACAAGATACTCTACTTCAACCAGATAACAGTAAACTGCATAAAGCGGTTTAGAAACCGCAAAACAGACAGTAAACCACATAAGGCGGTTCTGAAACCATAAAAAGGACAGTGAACTGCATAAAGCGGTTCAGAAACTGCAGATAGTGAACCGCATAAGGCAGTTCAGAAACATTAGACAGTAAACCGCATAAGGCGGTTCAGAAACCACACAAACAGAAACCAGTGTCCGAAGGGAATGTTATCCAAACTATAACAAAAGGTGAGGTATTTCTCACTCATAATTTATTTTGATACTTACTTTGTCTGCTATTCCAAATTCCTGTAGGATCTTTGCAAATGCTGTTGCCAAGTTGAGTCCAGAGTAAGACTATGGAATGGGCTCGTCAGTGAATGGTGATATCTAATCATGGTATGTTCATACTTGTGTGACTTCAATGATATCTAATACAAGGCATAGTGGTGTACCGTCTCACTCAAGGTGAACTGTAAGTGCTACAAATGCCTTGTGGTTTGGGGAGGTCCATACATTAGTTGCAAAGTTCAGTTCACCATCGTATGTCTGTATCCTCTCAGTGTTGTTTGAAACTTGGCCCAAAACAATGTCTGCTTACCTGCAACATCTTGGCAATCCTCTGGTGTGTGTGTGCAAATACCATCCAAACATCTTGGGATATTGTTGAAGGTGAAGGTATGTAATACCCTGGGCGTCCTGTTTTCATCAAAGATTGAAATCCATGATCACTTACAATCTTAAAGGGTCAAGTGCTTTTAGAAACCCAGCAGACAATTTCTGCTCTATGATAAGTAGGTTAGTGATGGATCTGTCTCAATGTTGTGATGGATGAACTAACTTTTTCTCTGTCTTCGTGTGTTGCCGGTGCAAGAAGGTGACCTTCCCTTTTCTAACCGTTTCAAACAATGCTGCGATTAAACCATTTGGATTTCCTGATGTTATTCCTAATCGACAAGCCTCAGAAGCATCTTTCAATTGGTCAGCGACTTTAACTATTTCCACTCCCCAGCATTGCTTAGTGTGCTTTCATAGGTTGCTAGTGGATTTGGCATCTGCCTTGTCTAAATAACATCAGATCTTCTTCTGACAGCCTTTGGCGGTGCAGGCGAACTCATGGAAGTGACACCCCCTCTCATAAGCAATAGTTGGTACTGGGTGGAAGAAGGAATAAATTGGTGCATTCCAGTCCTTCTTCAAACATTCTGAACAGTGTGATGAGCTGTTGTTTGTTATAGGAATATAATGGTGACAAACCAAGCTCAATATCTGCTCCCTCTTTTACATCACTAGTACTTTTGTCAATGATGATTATGGATGATTCATTGCTCTTCGTACTACTGGTGTCAGCTAATGATACAGTATCCCTGGTCGGTCCCTTTCTCTTCTTTTTTGGCAATAGGGCTTTGATGGCTTTTACTTTCCACTTTAGGGTTGCCACGGCTTTTGTTGAGGACTTCATGGATCCATTGGATTTGTGCAAAGCAGGCATGATACCAGTTCATCCTTTCTTTTTCTGTCATGTGTGTAATTATACTCTGTAAGGACTCTCACAGCACTGGGCACTAGGCTTAGAATGGACAAAGATAAGGTCACATGCAGTTTTCCATGCAACTGTTGGGGCACCAAACCCACATGAATGTGAGCGAATTAAGCCTCTTCCTCACTTCCTTACCCTCAAACACCACCTTGCTGCCAAAGGTTGCCGCTCCCTTCTTTGCCCTACAACTGCAAAAGGTTGCCACACACTTATCACCATTGCCACGTCACCACCACCTTACACCTCCTTCAATCAATCCTTGTCCCATCGTCGTAGAAAGCTGCAAGACACCGCCTGGTAGCATGTTGGGGCATCAGTAAGCATGACCTTAATCTATCTTATTTCTCTCTACTCAATATATAACTGCCACTTCTAGGCGTGTCTTAGTTCTCATTGTGCCTACCCTAGATCTGGCCAGCTCACCATCATCATTTACCACTACCAACCCTACACTTACCACGCGTGCCGCACATGCCTCAAATGCTTTCACCCATTCTCATCACTACCTGTAATTAGTCACAAACATGTTTCAATTGATGCCTCCTGCCTGTAGGAGAGCATAGTAGTATTTGGAAATCAAATCTATCAACTTTATTACCTCTCTTGGCTTCCGCCTTACGTGAATTTGTGCCTGCATGGTCTACTTCATTTCCCCTTGGATCAATTTATGTGCACCTTGGGGTACAGAATATGTAGCACTTCTGATTAATTACAGGTGGCTGGTGTGATGTATGTATAGTGAGTTTCAAAACCATTCTCATAAACCTAACCCTTGCCCCAAAACTGATATATCTTATGAACAAATGATAATAGAGATATGAGTAAGGTACCATTAGAAAGCTGTGATTCTAAGCTTTCTGTGAGTATATAATATATGCCATAATTCCTATTCAGTCATGATATAATCAACTAAATATCTGAACCATTCATGAGAACGGTTTTGTAACCACTACTTTTAAATGTAATCATTGGCTTATAGAGATGGTAGTTTTGGTTCAAATCACTTGAAACTTCTTAAGGAGGTCATGTGACACCATTAAAGTTCAATCCATGCATAAACAGTGGCAAACATGAACCATTTTCTAACACTTATCATCATAAATCCCCTCTTTTGTAAAAAGGTTAACTACATCCTTCTACTCCTTGATCTGGGCCATTTGGCTCACTCTATTCATTCCTAAACCAAGGTTAGCCTTAGTAGGGTCTTTTATCTTTATTAACAACACCATTCGCACCTGCAAATTCCATAGAAAGATGCCTTAAACTCCCCTCTAACCTTAGTTTATGCTATATCACTGGACTTCTTTTTTCTGGCCAGGTTGAGAATGACCCTCAACTGGCTAGAGAACTTCAGGAAATCAAGAATAGGTCCATGCCCTTCTAAATAGTTCAACATGGCCTTAAAGAATTGGCATTAAAGGTCATAGCCAAAGATAAGAAGTGTCTTTACTAGCCATATCACATTAGGGTAAGAATGGCACTTGCACAAACATATAAAGAATGATCCACAGGGGTCTAAAAGAGGGTTATTGGGTTTTTAAGGGTTATATGACTGAATAACCCCCTTTTAGCCAAATGGCCCAGATCAAGGAGTAGAAGGATGTAGTTAACCTTTTTACAAAAGAGGGGATTTATGATGATAAGTGTTAGAAAATGGTTCATGTTTGCCACTGTTTATGCATGGATTGAACTTTAATGGTGTCACATGACCTCCTTAAGAAGTTTCAAGTGATTTGAACCAAAACTACCATCTTTATAAGCCAATGATTACATTTAAAAGTAGTGGTTACAAAACCGTTCTCATGAATGGTTCAGATATTTAGTTGATTATATCATGACTGAATAGGAATTATGGCATGTATTATATACTCACAGAAAGCTTAGAATCACAGCTTTCTAATGGTACCTTACTCATATCTCTATTATCAGTTGTTCATAAGATATATCAGTGTTAGGGCAAGGGTTAGGTTTATGAGAACAGTTTTGGAACTCACTATATGTGCACCTACCTGCAGGAGTGTACTCTATGTAAGGGTATGTTCCACCACAACAACTTCTGTAAGCAACCACACTGACGCTGTAGACACAGCAAAACCTGCCGAGTCCCCTGCAACTACTACAACTACCACAAGGGTACATGTGCCTCAGACATACGTCCCTTTTAGAGACGTTAACAAGGGGGTAATGTCACAACCCTGTGACATGGTAACAGTGATAGGGTGACAGTGACAGATTGGATCGGACCAGATCAGAACTGAGCTGTGACTGTGTGACTGTAATCAGATAACTGGAATGTACTGGAAACCACTTACATATACTAGGCCTGCGCTAGAACAATGTAGAACTTAGTAGAACTAAGTAGATACACCCTAGAATGACTCAGAACATAGTAGTATACTGTAGAATGTTTTCATCTACATATATATAAGGTCTCTTATGATTGAGAGCAAGCCTTAAGCTTGTTCTCTTATGCAATACAGGATTTCAGAGCTTTTTTAGACCCAGAGTGCCACTGGTAGACAAAGGTATCCCTTACTTTGCCTCTTGTGCCTTCAGATCACCTTAGATCTGCTTATCAGATAATTGTGTGAAGATTACCTGTGACTTTCCACACACTTTACAATCAACTTAGCCTTTTAACAGACTGTTGAGGCTATCACGCTTGACTGAGAACCCTGAGCAACGACTCAGAAGGAACGACATGACCACTTGATCGTAACAATTGCTTACAACAGTGTACAGGAGAAAGAGGTTAGCTTTTGCATTGAGGCACAAGGAGTGGACTGTGGAGGACTGAAAGAGGGTCATATGGTTAGATGAGACTAAGATTAATAGTGTCACGTTCAAGGTTGACGTGTCGTTCGTTCAAGTGGGGTCGAATTGTTTATAACAACAATTAGGCTTTGTTAAGTTGTAGTACTTAAGAACTTCGTTGAAGGGAGTTTCAAAGAGTTTCAAGGCGACAATAAAAGAACGCTTTTATTGTGTAGAGAGTGTTACAAGAGGTAAAAAAGGGAGGAAAGGGAGAGGAGAGTAGTGAGGAAAGCCTTGATTGTACTCGAAGAGAATAAGCTTAGGGCTTTACTGTACAGAAAGGAGTCCTTATATACTAGAAAGCCAGTCAACTATTGTACTAGGAACGAGTCAAGAGAAATCTAAGTAAAGAGACTAGGAACGAGTCAGGGAAGGGAGTCAGAGAGATCTAACAGTCAGTGTATTAGGATCACAGTCCGCAGTCTTATAGTAATGAGTCAGAGAAGAGAAAAAGGAAGAAAAGGAGCGCAACCCATAGTTGCACAGTCCAACTGCAACGATTAGTGGATGCACAGTCCACTCATCAGCAAAACCCGACCCCACTTGGTAGTGCTACATAGCGCTCCATAGCGTCCATAGCGTCCATAGCGCCATAGCAACATATGGGTTTTTAT
>QFEA01001129.1:0-23869 GCA_003315975.1 Lactifluus echinatus | reverse complement strand
ACCCTAAACCCTAAAATATAGGGCGAAGGGGGCCAAGGCATAACTTGTATGTCCTAAAAAGGTATAAGACCGGCGCCGGCCCACGGGCCATCCACATCCAGCGTCCCCACAGACCGCTGCAATGATTGTCAACACTCCAGGCCGAGTGTCACGTCATCTCAAGTCACGTGACCCTTCATCTCCATTTTCACGTGACCTTATGTCACGTGACTTGGTGAGTGACCAGATCAGTCACCTGTTTGGGCGTCTAATCCCGGCACGTGATCACACATAACCAAGGTCTAGATTTCATCACGTGACCGCACGTGATCAACCGGCAATAACCGTGCTGTGGAATGACATCATCAATGACGTCACTGACGTCATTATGACCTTTCCACAGTAACCAGCCAATCAATGCAATGTCCCGTATCAGCCAACTACACCTCGTCCCCTTATCTACCCAATCAACGGGCAGTAAGCGGAGCTCAATCACAGTTTCAAATCCAGGTCTGAAGAGGTTATAAGACCGAAACTGATGGCCGAAGAACCCCAACTTCAGCCAGTGACCTGGTTAAGTCTTCTCTACTTGCTCCAACCCTCGCTTCGCTTAGTTCGTCGCTTTCCACCCTATAGGGGGCTTAAATTCTCATTCTAAGTAATAGAATCTCATAACTTTAGCATGCTCCAGTAGCTTATTGTAAAAGATAACTATCTCTTTTCACTCTATAAACCATACATTCCCTATAAGGGGCTTAAACTTCCCTTAAAGTGGCAGAGCTCTAATTCTTAGTAGTTGCTTATAAGCCTTAAAACCCTTACAGCTAGGCTAGGAGTGAAACGTCTCATTTAAAATGTGATAAAAGCTTTTAAGACTAAGTGCTTTAGTCATGAATAAATGATCTGAAAAGCCTTAAAATCTTGTGCTAAAGTAACAAGCTGTGCTTGGCTCTTTGAAGTAGTAAACTACTTAAAGCTTTCAAATCTTATACTTTCACTGAAAAGTTAAAGTGAACACCTCATAGGAGGATTAAACTCTCATTCTAAGTAGCAGAGTGCCTATTGGCATGCTCCAGTAGTCTACTGCCTCAAAGTTATCTAAATATAGCTATTGTCATGGGCGCATACGGTGCCTCAGCTTTGCAGCACTGACGGACACAGCCCTGGGTCGATTCGTACTATACTGGATGGGATTGTGGCTCGCGTTTCATAGTAGAGTAGTTATTAGAACTGACTACGTAGGGTCTACTCCATATGGTCCTAGGACACTGCCTCTGATAGATGTGACTCGTTACTAGTAGACGTATCCTAGGATTCCCTAGTATAAGTAGAGGCACTACTAGTTGTACTATCCTTAAGCTGAGTCTCCTCTAGAGACTTAGTGAATAACCATTGGTTCGCTCTCATCTTGTGTGCAAAATCTATTCCTTCCAAGTGGGACTTGGAAGCGTTTTATCAGACTATCTTAGGGAGCACTCAGCTCACGCTCTCACCCTAAACGGAGGGTTGGAGAAGTATTGTTCAGACATAGGCAAGGCGACGAGTAACGCCTCTTGGTTTTATCGCACAGGCTTCGAGGAAGCCCCGTAACAGCTATACTTTAGTTAGGTTCCCCATAAGGGGCTTAAACTTCCCAAAATAGTGGCAGAACTGAACTCTTAATGTAATCTATCCATTCTAGAACCAACTGAACTAGGAGTGGCCTTTGGTGGCCTTAAAATCTCATTGAGGTGGCAGAAACTAACAGAATTCAATGCTCTAGTTATGAGTAAATAACCTGAAAAGCCTTCAAATCTTTATACCAAATAGACCTGGAAAGGTATTATCTGACACAATAAACTGCTTAAAGCTTTAAATATCTTGGCACTACTTGATATAATAATACTCAACTTACTATATGAAAAGTAAGGCCTCATAAGCAGCATAGCTGTTCTAACACTTTTCAATAAAAAAGATACACATTAAAAATCTAAAATACTAGGAATGACCCTTTTTACTAATAATAAAAATCTTCAAATAAAATATAACAATCATATATTAAAAATCCTCTTTATTATAAAGAGACTTATTCTTAGCTGCTATACAGCTACCAAAATACTACTTAATCCTTAAAAAAGGTCAAACCAAAACAGTATAAAATCATCATCTATTATAACTATTGATAGTCAAATAATAAACCAATCTTATAAAATAACTATTAAAATTATAGTTGTGAAAACTATTAAATCAACCAAATCAAATCAAATCTATAATAAAAACTCTTTATCTGCTTCAATTGATCTTCTCTACAAATAAAAGAGAAAGTTATATCATCTTGTACAAAACTTGCATTACTTTTGCCCCTCTAAGGAAGGGTTCTGTCTATATATACCCCTATTTTTTTGAGGACTAAACTGGTTACTAGGACCAAGTCTAAAACCTATAATTATACACTATCCTCTTGTAAGGGACTGAAGAAGCACAGCAGTGCAGAAAGCAGAACCAGCCACTGTCTTTTCCTGTTAAGGTTCCCAAAGGACCTTCAGGTGAAGTGCCTTCTGTACTGAGTCTTGCTTGAGATGTGACCTAACCGTCACAGGTCCAAGACCAGATCGTTGAGCTTCCCTGGGCTAAGGGATGCGACTTTAAGCGTTCTGAGTAGCACCTCAGTGATGTGAGAAGACTTTTGTCAGGTGACACTAAGTCCGACTTAGTGTGACAAAAGTGGTCCCAAGTTCGAGTTTGAGAGATGAGATTGAACACCTATTAAGGAAGGATGGCTTCCTTAATAGTTCATAAGAGAAGTGGAACGGAATTTGGGATTCAGTGAAGCTTAAGCTGAAGCTAGGGACTTAGGGTCCAAAGCTGAGGCTTTATATACATGAGTTTCCGCTTCAGCGGGTCCTAAAATGTACGAATACACTATAGGCGATCCGCTCTAGTGGGAGTCTCCAATCTAGTACAGTAAAGCAACGCTGCAGCGGGAAACGTCCCCACATGGGCAAGGTATCCCAACTTGGAAGGAACCGTAAGTGTTCCTCCCCAAATGGAACCAAAGCGTAGGTAAACAGAGTCAAACACCAATCAGGTGATGCTGGGTCATGTGACCCGAAGTCACATGACCCGAGAAAAACGCGTAACAAAAGAAATGAAACAGTAAGTCATGTAAGGTAGGAAACCGTAACACAAGGCCCCAGATGCGAGCCAGAGAAAGAAGTCGTAACATCTACTGCCTCGACATCTTTGATGAATCCCTTCCTGCAGAAGTCAAACTCACGATGGGACGAAACTGTCCCATCACCTCCTTCCCCATCTATGCCAAAGAAGATCACAAACCACGACCAGTCATGTCCCTCACACAGCAATCTCTATTCTGTGAAGACCGCCCTTACGTGTTGCTTGTTCACACCGTGGCCAAACTCGATGGCAACATCACTTTAAAAGCAGAAATTGTCCACTACCACCATTTCCAGGCAGATATCAAAACAACCAGTCGATGCCTACATATGGCACGCAAGTCCTTCAACAAGGCATGACGACTGACAGCTGCTGTTACACGCAAGTCCTACGCGTATCGGCAAAGCCTCGTATGGTCAGTGGATACGTGACCTCAGGCAAAGCAGAGTCTGTCTCAGAGCGAGAAGGGCAATGGGCCCTTGGAGCGATGGTGCACAAGATGAGAGGGGAACGCGACTTGGTATTGTCACAAGGAGAACAGACTTAGGGTCTGTACTCCGTTGTAGCGTTCGCTTATATACATGTAGTCCTACTGCATAAAGCGTCCTCTGGTGTGGTACTAAGTAAGTACGTCTATAGAGCTGTCCGGTATAAGTGTGCTCAGGCTATGTGCTACTGAGTCAGAACACTGTGTGGGTAGTACAAATGGTGAGTCGGACAAATGGGGTCGTATCAGATACCGTACTGTAAAGTGCGTCGTCTCAAGGGAACAGAAGGAGATTGCCCAGTGCAACTAAGGTAAGGTCCATTGGCATGTTAGAAGAATAGGCCCCGGATGCGAGCCAGTATCGTACAGTAAAGGAAATGAATGTAACATTACCCCCCTTTCAGTCCGTTGACTGTCCCAGTCAACTCAGTCCCAGTCTGTAGTGTTTTGCTGGTCTTCCATGCCCAGTGTGTCGTTGTCCCACCATTCTAGGTTGGCTGGGCTCCACCAGTTGTCAATGTCTCTGGCCGTCGCATTTCTGGTAGCGGTATCGAACCTGGGGATCGCGAATGGAGTTCCTGCTGCATCCAGTCTGGCTTGGAACACTCCCGGGTCACCTCTAACAATGGTGGGATCGCCGTTTCTTGCTATGAACTGCAGGTGCGGCCAGAGCTGGTGGTAGGCGTGTGCTGCCTCCAGTCGTTTCTTGCTCTCGGCCATTTCTGCCCCATATTTGCGTGATAGGAGTCTTGCTAATTTCAGCTTTTCTTGGGCTTCGTGTGCTCGTTTAGCCCAGTGGCGCAAGTCCTCTTGTGCATCCAGGAAGAGACGGTCCATGTTACGCCATCGCAGTAGTTCACCGCGTAAGAATGGGGACTTGACGCGTCCTATAGCGTTGTCCACATAGGGTGTATGCTCGTCTCCTTCTTCCAGCAAGCGTTGTATAAATGGTGTGAGGTTTGGTCCTGGGGTCGCCTTAGGTCTGGCTGTCAACTCTATGATCCAGATGGGCTGTCCTCATCCCATTGTGAGGCGCATTGCTGGTCGTGTCCTTTTCAGATCCAGGGACTGAAATTTGGCGGTCATATAAACGCCTCTGTAGTCAGTGATCATACGTGTAGTGTAGGCCAGGTTCTTCGGAGTGTTAGTGACATAGGGGTGTCGGGGGTGTGTGTAGGGAAGTTGTTTGTTCAGGAGATCTTCGTTGGTGTCGGTCTCCAAGTAAAATGTGGGGTCAATGGGGGTTTCTATTACGTCATCGTCAACTTCTTCTTCCCGTTTGTGTGCATTCCAGACCTTCTCTGCTGCTTCTCTGGCTTGCGTCTTCCATCTCTGTGTGTTTACAAGTTGTTCGTCTCGTTCTGACCTCTTACGCTTGCCCAACCTTGGCTGTCCCGCGCTTGCCGCTTCTTTGGCTACTGCTGCCACCTTCTGGCATTGAGCTGGGTTGTCCGTCATCCAGAGTCCTTTCTCCGCTCTTCTGAAGTCATCCGTGTCATCTAGTTCTTCTAACGTTCCCATGAGGGCTTCAATGGCGTCACTGGTTGGTTTAATGACTACCTTCCTGAAGAGTTCTTGGACTTCTGCGTCAGTGCTCTCGCTCAAGTCCTGGGTTTCTTCGTTATCAGTGGTGTCAGTGAGGTCGATGACCTTCTTCTCTTGCGGCTTCCAGAAGGGAGTGGCAGCTCTGGGTTGTTCTCTTATTGTTGTGGTGTCTGGGTTGGTAACCATGAGAGTGTGTGGTCTGTCCATGCCATCCTCATCATGGTTGCCTGTGCTGCCGTAGGCAGAGTCAGTCGGGCTGGGTACTCGAGCTGTAAGTTCAGCTCTTCTTGGTTGGGGTGTAGCGAGGGCATTAGGACTGTTGGGAGGTGTGTGGAGTCTTAGAGGTGTGGGTAAGGTTGTGTCAGGGGTATTTGGTCTAGGGATAACTGTCTCTCTGCCAATTCAGACTGTTGGGCCATCTCGTACAGGTGAAGTAGACATATTCTTGCAGTGTATAGGAGGTGTTGGTATGATTCATCGAATTGCCCTGGGTGTGCATTGTTCAATTCCTCTGCGAGGGTGGGGAGTGAAGTGTCAATGTAGCGTTGTATGAAGTGTGTCCGCTGGTGCGCTGGAATGTTTTCGATGGAACTGGGGTAGTTGTGTACTTGTGTGGCTGCTAGGCGTTTATATCAAAGAGATGAGGAAGGACGCCCTCTAGTAGTAGGGTATCACTCCAAAATGTTCAACGATGCAGAAAGAGGGTACGATGTACATGATAGGGAGCTGCTAGCTCTTATCTGAGGCTTGCGAAGATGGAAACATGTCCTCCTCTCTTCACCACATCAAACTAAGGTCTACACCGATCATGCTAACCTAAAGTACTTCAGGGATGCCCACAAGATCAATCGAAGAGTGGCGAGATACCTAACCGATTTAGGGGAATTCAATTTCATCTTGATTCATAAGCCTGGAAAGAATAATCGGGCCGATGGACTTTCAAGGCCTCCAGGAGTATACAAAGGGGAGCATGACAATGAAGACGTCCAAGTGTTGCCAGACTACCTTTTTGCTAAAGCAGCCATCACACAAGACCTAGACTATGATATCTGGAGAGGGCAAGATGAGACTTGGGAGCAATTTGAAACAATTGCAAAGGAACACCCTTTAGACTCATTAGGAGGACACTGGTACTTCAAAGGACGACCAGTTGTGCTGGACCTACTCCCCTTAAAGCAGGCAATACTTCAATTATATCATGACCATCCAGCTGCGGGACATCCGGGGATTTCCAATACACAAAGGGCAATAACCAGGGACTATTGGTGGCCTGGTATTCGCCATTTTGTAACCAATTATGTCAAAGGGTGCGCCATTTGTCAGAGCAATAAAACAAGCACAACTAGACCTAAGGCGCCTTTACAACCCATCCCTGTGGAGGAAATTGCCGCCCCTTTCCAAACAGTGTCAATAGATCTTATTACAGACCTACCCAAGTTGGGAGAATATGACTCCATCCTCACCCTGGTAGACCATGATTGTTCAAAGGGGGCTGTCTTTCTCCTATGTACAAAGACAATAACCAGAGAAGAGATTGCCCAGTTGTACTTGGAACGGATCTTTCCATATTATGGGGTGCCCAAAAAGATAATCTTCAACAGAGACCCTCGTTTCACTTCCAAGTTCAGTAAGGCGCTGTGTGGCAAATTGGGAATTCAGCAGGCAATGAGCACCTCTTTCCACCCTCAAACCGATGGCCAGTCCGAAAGGGCCAACCAAAGGGTAGAACTGTATCTACGAATCTATGGAAATGACGATCAGAACGACTGGGCAAAGCATTTACCCATGGCCCAGTTCGTCCACAACTCCTGGCCAAATGCAACCACAGGATTCACACCCTTTGAGCTTCTCATCAGACATACCCCCAGGGTCCAGGCCTTACAAAAAGGGGGGACAGTTCCAGAAGTACAGAAAAGGGTTGATTGGCTGGAAGGACTCCGAAATAGGGCACAGGCTGCTATAAAAAGTGCACAGCGCTTACTATTGCGCCAATCGGAGAGGAAGAAGGGACAACGCCACTATCATCCTTTTGAAACAGGGGACAAGGTGTTACGGGGCTTCCCTGAAGCCTGGGCAATAAAACACTAAGGCGTTACTCGTCCTTGAGTCGTCTGTCCTGGTCTGAACAAGTCCTCTCCAACCCTCCGTTTAGGGGTGAGAGCCTGAGCTAAGTGCTCCCTAAGATAGATCAATAGAACACTTCCAAGTCCCACTTGGAAGGAATAGAGCTTGCACACAAGATGAGAGCGAACAGTATGTATTCACTGAGTCTTAGAGGAGACTCAGCTTAAGGTAATTACAACTAGTAGTACCTCTACTTATACTAGGGAATCCTAGTACACGGCTACTAGTACTGAGTCACATCTATCAGAGGCAGTGTCCTAGGACTATAAGGAGTAGAGTCTACGTAGCCAGTCCTAACAGCTACTCTACTATGAAACATGAGCCACAATCCCATCCAGTGTGCTACGAATCAACCCTGGGCTGTGTCCATCTGTGCTGCTTACCAGAGGCACCATATGCGCCCATGACATCACCCTCCGTTTAGGTAGAGGGTGCGAAGCGGACAGGACAGCGGCACCCGACTTGGTTTCGGAGTGACTCCAGGGCTCTTCCATCTGATGCCACCCCTTCCAAGCATGCAACGTTCTCATGGAACACTGACATGGCAAGGCGGTGTCGACATATGCGTTGTTCCTCACATAGGTTGTCGATCTGTTGTTCATATTCTTGGAGTCTCCGCGTGATGTACAGTATCTGCTCGTCAATGGTGTTAAAGTGGTAGATCTCGCCCATGAGTCCCTAGTTTCCGTTGTCCAAGAAGTACTGGGCCACAGTTTTGTATTGGGTTGAGTTGGTGCGAATGAGGTTGATCACCCAGTTCGGTACGGGGTTGCATGGTTCGTCGGGGCAGAGGCGAGGGAGTGCTCATAGGAGGTGGCAATATTCAGGTTCGTTTCTTCCCATGGTCCCCAGTGCTTCGTATGGGGTGGGCGAGATTTTGACCCATTTTGCCATTCGGTACGATCCGTCGGGCATAGGGATGTAGAAGTCGGGGCACCGGCTTGGGGTGTTGCACATATATCCTCTGAAGGATACTTCATCTTCATTGGCCGCAGTGTCCTCTGTGTCTTCATCTGTATCTTGTTGTTGGCTTTCGATGGTACATAGCAATCCATGTACCACATCAATGAGTTGGTCGGTGGTGAGTGCCGACCCGTTGTCGTGTGCCAACAGGATGTTACGTGTGGACCGAGGGGAGATGGGGATGCCGGGGCGATCAGCTGCTTGAATAATGTCGGCAACAGTGTGCCTGACTGCGTGGGGTGAGAGGGGTAGCGTGGTGTGAGGGGTGTCTTCGTTGACCACTCGGAGGTGGTGTCGAAGTTCGTTTGGGATAGGTTGGTGTCATATTTCCATGTTGATGTCGTTGTCGGTCGTGGTTTCAGTAGAGATGGGTTCCGCGATGGCTTCGTAGTTAATAGTCTCGAGGGGGGTGCTGACGCCGGAAGTGTTGGAGGCCATATTTGAGGACAATGAGAAGGTAGAAGGCGATTTGGAGTGAGAAGAAGGTTGCGAGGAGTGCAATGTCTGAGGGGGGAAGATAGGGCATTAATTTGACGAGTTCTGGTGGTCCTTTTATCCGTCAGTGGGTGTTCTTGATGATATGATGCGACTAAGTCGGGTGCGAAGACTTGGTCAGTGGGTTCCCATGTGTTATCACTTACGGGGTAACCCTTCCATTTGATCAAGTATTGCAGGGTCCTCTTTCTTCTGTGGCGGCGATGTCTGATGATGTGTTCCACTTCATACTCCTGTTCTCCATCGATCAAGTTAGGGGGTGGTCGCGTGTAGTTTGTCCCGTATTCTTCGGTTTCTACATATGGGGTAAGTAACGAGGCATGAAACACATTGTGAATGGTCCATGTTTGCGGTAGTCGGAGGTGGTAAGCCACGGGCAATATTTGTTCAGTGATGGGGAAGGGTCCTAGGTGTCTGGGTGCAAGTTTGGGGGTGGCATATGGGAGTTTCAGGTTGCGCACATCAAGCCACACTTCGTTTCCTACTTGAAACTGGGGTGCGGGTGTGTTAGTGGTGTTATTCAGTGCTTGTTGGATGTGGCGCCTGCACTCTATCAATTTTTGATGGCGCTCCTCTACGGAATGATTGTTTGAGGTGTGTTCTAGGTTGAGCGCTACCTGTGGTATGTATCCCATCAGTACCTCTGATGGTGGGGTTTTCGTGGTGTTGTTAGGGGTGGTGTTGTGTACAAAGGTGGCGAGTGGTAGCCATTCGGCCCAATCGTCTTGCTGGAGGTTCCCGAAGAGGCGTAAGTATTGTTCCACCCATTGATTGTTTCGTTCTGATGCTCCATCTGTCTGTGGGTGATAGGCGGTGCTGACGTTCTGTTGTATTTTTAGCTTCTGACATAGAGCACGAGTGAAATGTGAGGTGAAACGGGGGTCTCGATTGGTGATTAGCTTCTTGGGTGTTCCGAACCACCTGAATACGTGTTTGAGGTATAATTGTGCGACTCCTTCTCCTGTAATTTGTGTGTGACAGGGGAGGAAGAGTGCCGTGTGGGAGCATCCATGGTCTACGATGGTGAGTATTGCGTCGAACCCTTTACTGAGGGGTAGGGCCGTGATAAGATCCATGGCTACCGTGGAGAAGGGGAGTGGATCATCGGTGGTTGGGATTTTGTACAAGGGTATTTTTTTTCTGTGTGTGATGTTCTTGTTTTGTTGGCATATGGCACATCCTTTTACATATTGATCGATCCATGTGTTGACTCCTGGCCACCAATATTGGTACGTGACTTTATGGATGGTGTTGTCTCTTCCAAGATGGCCAGCAAGTGGGGAGTTATGGTAGCGTCGTAGTATCATTTGTCGTACTTCTAGGTCAGGGGGTACTACTATTTGGTTTTGTCTTGTGGCCCAGATTCCCTTCTATAGGACGAGTCGGTAGGGTCTCGCCCATCTTCGTAGTAGTTTGTGATGGTTGGGTTGTTGTTGTAGTCGTACAATGTCCGTGAGCAGGTCTTTTGATAGTGGTTCAGTGAGCAAGTTGATAAACATTGAAGGGGAAAGGAGAGTGACATCTTCGTTGTCCTGTTTGCCTTGGTCTGTCTGTGGTGGTCGTGATAGCATGTTGGGGGCCGTGTGGATTTTTCCTGGGATGTGTTTGAGTTGTAGGTTGTATTCTTGTAACTCACTGAACCATCGTGCAAGTCTTCGGTTAACCTTGCGTGGTGTTTTCCAATATAAGAGGTTGGCATGGTCTGTGAGGATGGTTACAGGGGTTTCTGTTCCAGCAAGGTGTGGTCTCCAGTGGTGTAGGGCTTTGATGATTGCTAGTAGTTCTCGTTCGTAGATATCATAGTTTCTTTCTGTGGGGGTGAATGTGGCAGAGTAAAATGCGATGGGGTGTTGAACTGGTGTGTGTTTGGAGGGGTGTAGTTCTCCCTCCTGTGAGAGTACGGCTCCTACGCCGTATGCTGACGCGTCTGTGGCTAAGAAGAAGGGACGGGTGTAGTCAGGTTGACGCAGAATCAGTGAGGAACACATGAGCGACTTGAGTTTATCAAAGGCGTGTTGTTGTTTTATCGTCCATTGGAATGGGGTGTCTTTGTATGTGAGATCAATAAGGGGTCGGGCAGTAGTGGAGTAGTGGGAAATGAAGTAGCGATAATAGCCTGTGAAGCCAAGGAATGCACATATATCTTTGACCGTGAGTGGTGTGGGCCATGTCTTTACTGCTGAAACTTTGGATGGGTCCATATGAATTTGTCCTCCTTCTAGTACGACACCTAAGAACTCAATGCGTTTTTGTGAGAATGCACATTTTTCGGGTCTGAGGAAGAGATCGTGGTCGTGTAGTTTCTGCAGGACTCGTTCTACGCATTGTTGGTGGAGGGTGAGGTCGTCTTTTGTTGCAATTATGAGGTCGTCCATGTAAATTACTAACCATCCTTCTCGGATTTCTTCTTCAAATATTGCATTCATCATGGTCTGAAATGTAGCTGGTGAATTAGTCATTCCAAAGAACATTACCGTAGGTTCAAAGAGTCCTTGATTAGTGGTAAACGCTGCTTTCCACTCGTCTCCTTTCTTGATTTGGATGTTATTATAACCCCAGCGAACATCAAACTTAGTAAACAAGGATGCTCCTCGAACTTTGGCGATGAGTTCTGGTATAAGTGGGAGTGGATATTTATTCTTGATAGTCCATTCGTTGAGTCGTCGGTAGTCCTACACTGGTCGAAGCGCGCCGCTCTTCTTTTTGATGAAGAAGAAGGGTGCTGCATATGGGCTTTTTGACGGTCGGATATACCCTTTGGCCTGTTGTTCTTTGAGGAATTCCTCAAGTGCCTGTTGTTCGAGTTGCGTGAGTGCGTAAGGGCTTCCTTTCAGATCGCTGGGTGCTCCTGGCTTCAGATCTATGGCGTGGTCCCATTTCCTGCTGTCTGGGAATCTTTGTGCTTCAATGTCACTGAGGACTTTGGCAAACTTTCGGTATGCTGGTGGTATGGAATTTTCTTCTGGGGATCGATCCATGGCATCGTTGGGTCTCTCTCGGTAGTTAGTTTGTCTGATGTTGGCCACTCTTCGTGCCGGTTGGGGCGTTCCTGCAGTAAAGTCTAATGATCGTGCGATGAGGGGGAGTTGTTCCGTGTCTAGCCAGCCTCTGGCCCAATCAATATGTGGTTGCATCGCGGCGAACCAGGGGTATCCTAGGATAACCTTTTGTTCTCCTAGGTGTGTGAGGAAGAATCGCATATTGGTACGTTTAAGCCCTGTCTGCACTTGTAAATCTACGTATCGTGTGATGTTTCCTGCTTTGTTTAATGTTCCGTCGACATTGTAGACTGGTCGTGGTGTTCTTAATTTCTTGATGTCGAGTCGTAATTTCTGAGCGTAGTTTAAGTCGAAGAAGTTTTCGGTCGTGCCACAGTCTAATAGTACTGTGCTTTCAGCCCTCTGAGATCGTGTGTGAAGGAAAAGTTTCATAGTCATAGATTTTCGATTCGATAAGTACATGCGATCTGGTAACTAATTCCTAATCCAGGCTGAACGGATTAGGCAGAGGGAAAATTTGCACTGTTGTTTTCTTCTGCGCCGTATCTTTGCATGAATAGTTCTTTGTCGTTGGTGGAGAGTGCATTCATCTGTTGAAAGAGGGTGTCGATGCGTTCTTCTGGATTCTGATACTGTTCTTCCGTTGGGTCTCCTTCCTGCCCGTCTAAGAGGCTGGTTGTGCGGTTGTGTTGTTGTTTAGGAGCGTGGCAGTCTCGCGTGTAGTGGCCTGTCTTGCCACAGTTGTAGCAAGCTCCCTGGGTGCATCGCTGATTTTGGCCATTTGAGGTTTGGACAACTTGTCCTTGGTAATTGTTCTGCCCTCTGTAATTGTTAGGTGCTCGTGTGTGGTCTACGTCCATTGGGACCGGTGTGTTTCTCATATTGGGTGGTGCATTGCTTGAGTTGTATGTTCGCTGTCCCCCAAATGGTTGTTGGAATGCATTGGGGCGAGGGAATCGCGGTGGATTGGGGTTTCTTTGCATGGACCAGTTCTGGGGGCGGTTCTGCCAGTTATTCCACGAGTTAGGGTGCGGTCCTGTGGTTTGTGGGGTCTGGGTTGGTCCTCTTTTGCGGAATATTGCGTCTATCATTTGACGCGATCGGACGCTTTCAATGGCTCGATTTTTGATGTCTTCATAAGTGTACACCATGGGTGGTTTCAGTACATCTTCTAAGATGGACTTGGGTAGTGCATTGAGAAACAGTTGAGTGACTGCATGGTCTCCTGCTTCGTACTTTGCGAGGTGAACGTTTTGTTCAAATTCTTGAATGAACTCGTCGATGAGGGGCCATTTAACTCGCATCTCTTGTAAGTGCATTCTGGCATGGGGAATCTTCTGGGTGTCCACGAATTGTTGTTGGAATTCATCTATGAATTGATTCCAGGTGTCTTCGTCGTCGTCAATGTCTGGGTGGAGAAGGTCAACCCATTCTCCCATAGTTCTGACCCAGTTCTCGACTTTGGGTCCTTGGATGAGTGTGAGCGCGATGGCAATGCGTTTGATGTAGGAGCGTAGTGCTCCTACGTCCATGTTTACTCAGAAGTATGCTTTGAGCGCATCTAGGAATGCGTCAGCTTGTCCTCTCTCTCCGTCGAATATGGCTGGGAGTGCTCCCATGATTTTCACATCTCCTGTAATGATGACATTTAGTGCTGGGTTTTGTGGGTTTGCGTTGTTTGGGGGTCCTCCTCCACCTCCATTTCCGTCATCTCCTCCTCCTCCTCCTCGAGGTGGGGGAAAGTGAGGTCGTTGTGGTCTGTTGTTGTCTGGGTTGGGGTCTTTTCTCCCAAAGACCTTCTTAAGGTTTTCAGCGGGTGTGTTGAAGTATCCACTGGTGAAGGTTGATGTTCTTTGAGGAGCTGTGGAGGTCATTTCCTGGATGGGTGAGGGTGGTCTAGTCATGGCTGTCATGACTTGCATTGGGACGGTGGTTGTAGATGACATTCTTTTTAGTTCTTCTGGGATATTGGTGATAGGTCGTGTGGATGTATCGTCGATGGGTTCTGAAGATTCCGTTGTTTCTGCATCTGATGTTGCATCTGGTAGTGGCGTGTCTTCCTTAGGAGGTGGTGTTATGAGCCTAGAGATGGGAATGAAGTCTCTGTACGTGTCGTTTGCTTTGTAGGTTCCTTCCTTGTTGTACTCGTCAAGTTCTGGGTATGTCTTGCCAATGAAACACCTGTGGTTCTTGTCGTCAATGAGAACTTGGTACCACTTTTGTCCCCTAAATGTTAATAAGTGTACTGCGTGCGATGGTTCAAGCGCGATAGTGTGGCTGTCGTGGAATGCCCAACACGAAAGTGGGAGATGAATGTCTTCTTTGTTGATGTAGAATGTGACTGTATTGATGGGGGCCCCTTCTTTTGGGCTTTCCTTGATATACTCCCGTGGAGCTGTGGTGTTCTGCTTGTCCTTAGTTCCCTATTGTGGAGGAAACTAAGCTGAGTCTGATGTTACGGGGCTTCCCCGAAGCCTGAGCAATAAAACACTAAGGCGTTACTCGTCCTTAAGTCGCCTGTCCTGGTCTGAACAAGTCCTCTCTAACCCTCCATTTTAGGGTGAGAGCCTGAGCTGAGTGCTCCCTAAGATAGATCAATAGAATGCTTCCAAGTCCTACTTGGAAGGAATAGAGCTTGCACACAAGATGAGAGCAAACAGTGTGTATTCACTGAGTCTTAGAGGAGACTCAGCTTAAGGTAATTACAACTAGTAGTACCTCTACTTATACTAGGGAATCCTAGTACGCGGCTACTAGTACTGAGTCACATTTATCAGAGGCAGTGTCCTAGGACTATAAGGAGTAGAGTCTACATAGCCAGTCCTAACAGCTACTCTACTATGAAACATGAGCCACAATCCCATCCAGTGTGCTACGAATCAACCCTGGGCTGTGTCCATCTGTGCTGCTTACCAGAGGCACCATATGCACCCGTGACACAAGGTGTCACGGGCGCATACTGTTACGCGCAAGTCCTATGCGTATCGGCGAAGCCTCGTCTGGTCAGTAGATACGTGACCTCGAGCTAGGCAGAGTCTGTCTCAAGGGGAGAAGGGCAATAAGCCCTTGGAGCGATGATGCACAAGATGAGAGGGGAATGCGACTTGGTATTGTCACAAGAAGAACAGACTTAGGGTCTGTACTCTGTCGTAGCGTCTGCTTATATACATGTGGTCCTACTGTATAAGGCATCCTCTGGTGTGGTACTAAGTAAGTACGTCTATAGAGCTGTCCGGTATAAGTGCGCTCAGGCTACATGCTACTGAGTCAGAACACTATGCTGGTAGTACAAATGGTGAGTCAGACAAAAGGAGGCGTATCAGATACTGTACTGTAAAGCGCGTCGTCTCAAGGGAACAAAAAGGGATTGCCCAGTGTAACTAGGATAAAGTCCATTGGCATGTTAGAAGAATAGGCCCCAGATGCGAGCCAGTGTTGTACAGTAAAGGAAATGAACGTAACACATACGGTGCCTCAGATTAGCAGCACTGATGGACACAGCCCTGGACCGATTCGTAGCATGCTGGATGGAATTGTGGCTTGCGTTTCATAGTAGAGTAGCTATTAGGACTGGCTACGTAGGGTCTACTCCATATAGTCCTAGGACACTGCCTCTGATAGACATGACTCGTTACTAGTAGACGTGTACTAGGATCTCTTAGTATAAGTAGAGGCACTACTAGTTGTAACTACCTTAAGCTGAGTCTCCTCTAAGACTCAGTGAATACACACTGTTCGCTCTCATCTTGTGTGCAAGATCTATTCCTTCCAAGTGGGACTTGGAAGCATTCTATTAATCTATCTTAGGGAGCACTCAGCCCACGCTCTCACCCTAAATGGAGGGTTGGAGAGGCACGTTTCAGACTAGGTCAAGGCGACTCAAGGACGAGTAACGCCTTAATGTTTTATTGCTCAGGCTTCGGGGAAGCCCCGTAACATCAGACTCAGCTTAGTTTCCTCTACAACAGGGAACTAAGAAAATGCAGAACACCATGGCTCCACGGGAGTATATCAAAGAAAGCCCAAAGGAAGGGGCCCCCATTAACACAGTCACATTTTACATCAATAAGGAAGACGTTCACCTCCCATTCTCGTGTTGGGCATTCCACGACATCCATACCATCGCATTAGAACCATCGCACGCAGTACATCTACTAGTATTCAAAGGACGAAAGTGGTACCAGGTCCTCATCGACGACAAAAATCACAAGTGCTTTCTAAGTAAAGCATACCCCGAACTCGAGGAGTATAACAAAGAAGGAACGTACAAAGCAAACGACACCTACAGAGACTTTATTCCAGTATCCAGACTCGTCACACCACCCCCAAAGGAAGACACTCCACCACCAGACGCAACATCAGACGCAGAAACAGCGGAATCATCAGAAGCCATAGACGACACATCCACACAACCCATCGCCGATATCCCAGAAGAACTGAAAAGAATGTCATCTACAACTACCATACCAACGCAAACTATGACCGCCCTAACCAGACCCCCCTCGCCAGTACCAGAGATGATCTCAACCGCCCCACAACGTACATCTACCTTCACCAGCGGATACTTTAACACACCAGCCGAAAACCTCAAGAAGGTCTTTGGAAGAAAAGACTCTAACCCAAGCGACAACAGACCACAATGCCCCCACTTTCCCCCACCCTGAAGAGGAGGAGGAGGAGGTGGAGGAGGCGGAAACGAAGGAAACGGAGGAGGAGGAGGACCACCCAACAACCCGAACCCACAAAACCCAGCACCAAACATCGTCATTGCAGGAGACGCAAAAATTATGGGCGCACTCCCAGCTATATTCGATGGAGATAGAGGACAAGCCGACGCATTCCTAGATGCACTCAAGGCCTACTTCCGAGTTAATATGGATGTAGGAGCACTACGATCTTACATCAAATGCATTGCCATTGCACTCACGCTCATCCAAGGACCCAAAGTCGAAAATTGGGTCAGGACTATGGGAGAATGGGTCGATCTCCTCCACCCAGACATTGACGACGACGAAGATACCTGGAACCAATTCATAGACGAGTTCCAACAACAATTTGTGGACACGCAAAAGATCCCATGCGCCAGGATGCACCTACAAGAAATGAGAGTCAAATGGCCTCTCATTGACGAATTCATTCAAGAATTCGAACAAAATGTCCACCTTGCGAAATATGAAGCAGGAGACCACGCAGTCACCCAGTTATTCCTCAACGCACTCCCCAAGACCATACTCGAAGACGTCCTGAAACCACCAATGGTTTACACTTACGAAGACATCAAGAACCGAGCCATCGAAAGCGTTCGCTCACATCAAATGATCGATGCCATCTTTCGCAAAAGAGGACCAACTCAACCCCCACAAACCACAGGACCATGCCCGAATTCATGGAACAATTGGCAGAGCCGCCCCTAGAACTGGAATATGCAGAGAAATCCCAATCCACCACGTTTCCCTCGCCCCAATGCATTCCAACAACCCTTTGGGGGACAGCAATTGTATAACTCCAGCAATGCACCACCCAACATGAGGAACACCCCGGTCCCTATGGACGTAGACTGTACACGAGCACCTAACAATTACAGGGGACAAAACAGTTACCAAGGACGAGTGGTGCAAACCACTAACGACCCCAACAAGAAACGCACTCAAGGAGCGTGCTACAATTGTGGCAAAATGGGACATTTCGCACGAGATTGCCGCGCCCCCAAACAACAACACAATCGTGCAGCCAACCTCATCGACTGGCAGGAAGGAGACCCAAGTGGGGAACAATATCAAGAGCCAGAGGAACGCATCGACGTGCTCTTCCACCAAATGAACGCCCTTTCTACCAATGATAAGGAGCTGTTTATGCAGAGATACGGCGCCGAAGAAAACAATAGTGCAAATTTTCCCTCTGCCTAATTCGTTCAGCCTGGATTAGGAATCAATTACCAGATCGCGTGTACTTATCAAATCAAAAATCCATGACCATGAAGTTATTCTTTCACACACAATCCCAGAGGGCTGAAAGTACAGTGTTATTAGACTGTGGCGTGACCGAAAACTTCCTTGATTTAAACCACACCCAAAAACTACGACTCGACATTAAGAAACTAAGAACCCCTCGACCTGTATACAATGTCAATGGAACATTAAATAAAGCAGGAAATATTATGCGATATGTGGACTTGCAAGTTCAAACAGGACTCAGACGCACTAACATAAGATTCTTTCTGACTCATCTGGGAGAACAGAAAATCATCCTGGGCTACCCCTGGTTTGCAGCTATGCAACCATGCATCGATTGGGCCAGAGGATGGCTGGATACCGAACAACTTCCCCTCATCGCACAATCACTAGATTTTGTTGTAGGCACCCCCCAACCAGCTCGACGAGTGGCCAACATCAGACAAACCAACTACCGCGAAAGACCCAACGACACCATGGATCATTCTCCCGAAGAAAACCCTATTCCCCCAGAGTATCGAAAATTTGTGAAAGTTTTCAGTGACGCCGAAGCCCAGAGATTCCCAGATAGCAGGAAATGGGACCACGCAATAGACCTGAAACCAGGAGCACCCAGTGACCTGAAAGGGAGCCCCTACACACTCACACAACCAGAACAACAAGCACTTAAAGAATTTCTTAAAGAACAACAAGCAAAAGGGTACATTCGACTGTCTAAAAGCCCATACGCGGCACCTTTCTTTTTCATCAAGAAGAAAAGTGGTGCACTCTGACCAGTACAAGACTACCGACGACTCAATGAATGGACAATCAAGAATAAGTATCCACTCCCACTCATACCTGAACTCATTGCCAAGGTCAGAGGTGCATCCCTCTTCACCAAATTCGATGTCTAATGGGGCTATAACAACATTCGCATCAAGAAAGGAGACGAATGGAAAGCCGCGTTCACCACTAACCAAGGACTCTTCGAACCCACAGTAATGTTCTTTGGGATGACGAACTCACCCGCTACCTTTCAAACCATGATGAATGCTATATTCGAAGAAGAAATCCGCAAAGGCTGGCTAGTGATTTACATGGACAACCTCCTCATAGCAACAAAAGACGATCCTGCATTCCACCAACAATGCGTCGAATGCGTCCTACAAAAACTACAAGATCATGACCTCTTCCTTAGACCCGAGAAATGCGCGTTCTCACAAAAGCGCATCGAATTCCTAGGTGTCGTCCTTGAAGGAGGACGAATCCACATGGACCCGTCCAAAGTTTCAGCGGTAAAAACATGGCCCACACCACTCACAGTCAAAGATATACGTGCATTCCTCGGTTTTACAGGCTACTATCGCTACTTCATTCCCCATTACTCCACGACTGCCCAACCCCTCATTGACCTCACATGTAAAGACACCCTGTTCCAATGGACATCGAAACAACAAAAAGCCTTCGACAACCTCAAGTCACTCATGTGCTCTTCACTGATTCTACATCAACCCGACTACACTCGCCCCTTCTTCTTAGCCACCGACGCATTGGCATACGGCGTGGGAGCCGTACTCTCGCAGGAGGGAGAATTACACCCCTCAAAACACACCCCAGTGCAACATCCCATCGCATTTTACTCCGCCACATTCACCCCAACAGAACGAAACTACGATATCTACAAACGAGAGCTCCTCGCAATCATTAAAGCATTACACCACTGGAGACCACACCTGGCAGGTACAGAAACCCCAGTCACCATCCTCACCGACCATGCCAACCTCCTATACTGGAAAACACCACGCAAAGTCAACCGCCAACTTGCAAGATGGTTCAGCGAACTCCAAGAGTACAATCTTCAACTCAGACACGTCCCAGGAAATATCCACGCCGCCCCAGACATGCTATCATGACCACCACAAGCAGATCAAGGCAAACAAGATAATGAGGATGTCACACTGCTTCCCTCCTCAATGTTCATCAATCTACTCACTGAACCACTATCGAAAGACCCACGTATAGACATTGTCCGGTTACAACAATTACCCCACCACTACCAACTATTACGAAGATGGGCCAGACCCTATCGGCTCCTCCTACAGAAAGGAATCTGGGCCACGAGACAGAACCAAATAGTAGTACCCCCCGACCAAGAAGTTCGACAAATGATACTACACCACTATCACAACTCCCCGCTCACTGGCCACCTTGGGAGAGACAACACTATCCATAAAGTCACGTACCAATACTGGTGGCCCAGGATCAACACCTGGATAGACCAATATGTGAAAGGATGCACCATCTGCCAACAGAACAAAAATATCACACACAAGAGACGAGTACCTCTATACAAAATTCCAACCGCTAACGACCCACTCCCTTTCTTCACCATAGCCATGGATCTCATTACAGCCCTCCCACTCAGCAAAGGATTTGACGCGATACTCACTATCGTCGACCATGGATGTTTACACACGGCACTCTTCCTCCCCTGTCACACCCAAATCACAGGCGAAGGAGTCGCCCAACTGTACCTTGAACACGTATTCAGATGGTTCGGAACACCCAAGAAGTTAATTACTGATAGAGACCCCCGTTTCACTTCACATTTCACTCGTGCTCTATGTCAAAAGCTCAAAATACAACAGAACATCAGCACAGCTTACCACCCACAGACTGACGGCCTATCAGAACGGAATAATCAGTGGATAGAACAATACCTACACATGTTTGGCAATCTCCAACAGGACGACTGGGCCAATTGGTTACCACTTGCAATGTTCGTACACAACACAACCCCAAACAACACCACCAAAACACCACCATCAGAGGCGCTGATAGGATATACGCCACAGGTGACCCTTGATTCAGAATACGTGTCGAACAATCACTCCGTGGAAGAACGTCATCAAAAACTGATGGAATGCAGATGCCACATCCAGCAAGCACTAAATAATGCCGCTAACACACCTCCATCCCAGTTTCATGTTGGAAACGAAGTGTGGCTTAATGCGCGCAACCTGAAACTCCTGTATGCCACCCCCAAACTCACACCCAAACGCCTAGGACCCTTCCCCATCACGGAGCAAATATCCCCGGTGGCCTACCGCCTACGACTACCACCGACCTGGACTATCCACGATGTGTTCCACGCATCACTCCTCACCCCATACGTGGAAACCAATGAACATGGGACAAATTACACACGACCACCCCCTGAATTGATTGATGGAGAACAGGAGTACGAAGTGGAACATATCGCCGGACATCGCCATCACGGAAGAAAGAAGACCCTGCAATATCTGATCAAGTGGAAAGGTTACCCCGTAAGTGACAACACATGGGAGCCTGCGGATCAAGTCTTCGCGCCCGACCTGATTGCATCATACCACCGAGAACACCCACTAACAGATAAAAAGACCACTAGAGTCCACCAAACTAATGCCCCATCTTCCCCCATCAGACATTGCTCTCCTCACTATCTTCCTCTCCCTTCAAACCACCTTTTACATCCTCATCATCTGCAAATATGGCCTCCAACACTTCCAGCGTCAACACCTCCCTCGAAACCATTAACTATGAAGCTGTCGCCGAACCAATCTCCACCGAATCCACGACCACGGACGACGATGTCAACATGGAGATTCGACACCAACCCATCCCGAACGAGCTCCGACACCCTTTACGAGTTGTCAACGAAGACATCAACCACACCACACTACCCCTCTCACCCAACGTGGTCGGACACACCGTGGCTGACATTATCCAAGCCACAGAACGCCCTGGCATTCCCATCTCCCCGCGCTCCACACGCAACATCCTACTGGCCCATGACAACGGATCCGCACTCACTACAGATCAACTCATTGACGTGGTGCATGGACTCCTGTGCACCATCGAAAACCGACAAAGGGACATGGACGATGATACAGAAAGCACCACCGCCGACGATGAAGAGGTATCATTCTGGGGATACATGTGTAACACCCCGAGCCGGTGCCCCGACTTCTACATCCCCATGCCCAATGGATCTTACCGAATGGCCAAGTGGGTTAAAATTTCGCCAACCCCATACGAAGCATTGGGAACCATGGGGAGAAATGAACCCAAATACCATCACCTCCTACGAGCCCTCCCCCATCTTCGTCCCGACGAACCATGCAACCCAGTACCTAACTGGGCAATCAATCTCATCCGTGCCAATTCGGCACAATACAAGGTCGTGGCCCAATACCTCATGGGCAATGGGAACTGGGGACTCATGCCCAGTAGGAAGTCCGTCTTTTACCTAAGATTTGTATCTATTTAGTTAGTTTGTGTTACGCGCAAGTCCTACGTGTATCGGCGAAGCCTCGTAGGGTCAGTGGATACGTGACCTCGGGCAAAGCAGAGTCTGTCTCAGAGCGAGAAGGGCAATGGGCCCTTGGAGCGATGATGCACAAGATGAGAGGGGAACGCGACTTGGTATTGTCACAAGGAGAACAGACTTAGGGTCTGTACTCTGTCGTAGCATCTGCTTATATACATGTGGTCCTACTGTATAAGGCGTCCTCTGGTGTGGTACTAAGTAAGTACGTCTATAGAGCTGTCCGGTATGAGCGTGCTCAGGCTACATGCTACTGAGTCAGAATGCTGTGCTGGTAGTACAAATAGTGAGTCAGACAAAAGGAGGCATATCAGATACCGTACTGTAAAGCGCGTCGTCTCGAGGGAACAAAAGGAGATTGCCCAGTGCAACTAAGGTAAGGTCCATTGGCATGTTAGAAGAATAGGCCCCGGATGCGAGCCAGTATCGTACAGTAAAGGGAACGAACGTAACATTACCCCCCTTCCAGTCCGTTGACTGTCCCAGTCAACTCAGTCCAAGTCTGTCATATTCTGTTGGTCTTCCATGCCCGATGCATCGTTGTCCCACCGCTCCAGGTTGGCCGGGCTCCACCAGTTGTCAATGTCTCTGGCTGTCGTGTTTCTGGTAGCAGTATCAAACCTGGGGATCGTGAATGGAGTCCCCGCTGCGTCCAGTCTGGCTTGGAACACTCCTGGATCACCTCTGACAATGGTGGGATCGCCATTCCTCGCTATGAACTGTAGGTGCGGCCAGAGCTGGTGGTAGGCGTGTGCTGCCTCCAATCGCTTCTTGCTCTCGGCCATCTCTGCCCCATATTTGTGTGATAAGAGTCTTGCCGATTTCAGCTTTTCTTGGGCTTCGTGTGCTCGTTTAGCCCAGTGGCGCAAGTCCTCTTGTGCATCTAGGAAGAGACGGTCCATGTTACGCCATCGCAGTAGTTCACCGTGTAAGAATGGGGATTTGACGTGTCCTATGGCGTTGTCCACATAGGGTGTATGCTCGTCTCCTTCTTCCAGCAGGCGTTGTATAAATGGTGTGAGGTTTGGTCCTGGGGTCGCCTTAGGTCTGGCTGTCAACTCCATGATCCAGATGGGCTGTCCTCGCCCCATAGTGAGGTGCATTGCTGGTCGTGTCCTCTTCAGATCCAGGGACTGAAATCTGGCGGTCATATACACGCCCCTGTAGTCAGTGATCATACGTGTGGTGTAGGCCGGATTCTTCGGAGTGTTAGTGACGTAGGGGTGTCAGGGGTGTGTGTAGGGGAGCTGTTTGTTCAGGAGATCTTCGTTGGTGTCGGTCTCCAAGTAAAATGTAGGGTCAATGGGAGTTTCTATCACATCGTCGTCGACTTCTTCTTCTTATTTGTATGTGTTCCAGACTTTTTCTGCTGCTTCTCTGGCTTGTGTCTTCCATCTCTGTGTGTTTACCAGTTGTTCGTCCCGTTCTGACCTCTTGCGCTTGCTCAACCTTGGTTGTCCCACGCTCGCTGCTTCTTTGGCTATTGCTGCCACCTTCTGACATTGAGCTGGGTTGTCCGTCATCCAGAGTCCTTTCTCTGCTCTTCTGAAGTCGTCCGCGTCGTCTAGTTCTTCTAGCATTCCCATGAGGGCTTCAATGGCATCGCTGGTTGGTTTAATGACCACCTTTCTGAAGAGTTCTCGGACTTCTGCGTCAGTGCTCTCGCTCAAGTCCTGGGTTTCTTCGTCATCAGTGGTGTCAGTGAGGTCAATGACCTTCTTCTCTTGCGGCTTCCAGAAGGGAGTGGCGGCTCTGGGTTGTTCTCTTGTTGTTGTGGTGTCTGGGTTGGTAACCATGAGAGTGTGCGGTCTGTCCACACCAT
>QFEA01001125.1:0-10141 GCA_003315975.1 Lactifluus echinatus | reverse complement strand
ATACCAGACGAACTAAAAAGAATGTCGCAGACATCCACAGTACCAACCCAAGTAATGACAGCACTCGCCACCCGACCACCCTCACCAGAGGTCGTCTCCTCTATTCCCCTGGGAACCTCCATGTTTGCCAGCACCAGATTCACGGCAGCAGAGAAATTGAAAGGCGTCTTTGGACGCAAACCAGCCAACCCCGATGACTATAGACCTCAGAGACCCCACTTCCCCCTACCTCGTGGCGGAGGAGGCGGAGGAGGTGGAGGAGGTGGAGGGGGTGGCGGAGGAAACGGAGGAGGAGGAAACCCTGCCGACCCAAATGCACCAGGACCAGCACCACAGAACGTCATCATTGCGGGAGACGCCAAGATCATGGGAGCACTCCCAGCCATATTCGACGGAGACAGAGGACAAGCCGACACATTCTTGGATGCCCTCAAAGCATATTTTCGTGTCAACATGGATGTAGCCGCACTACAGTCCTACATCAAAAGAATCGCCATCACACTCACACTCATCCAAGGACCCAAAGTCGAAAATTGGGTCAGGACTATGGGAGACTGGGTCGACCTTCTCCACCCCATTATTGACAACGACGAAGACACCTGGAACCAATTTCTAGACGAGTTCCAACAGCAGTTCCAGGACACGCAGAAAGTCCCACGCGCACGAATGCACCTACAAGAAATGAGGGTCAAGTGGCCGCTCATTGACGAATTCATCCAAGAATTCGAACAGAACGTACACCTCGCAAAGTACGATGCTGGAGAACACGCTGTCACCCAATTATTCCTCAACGCACTCCCCAAGTCAGTATTGGAAGACGTCCTCAAACCACCGATGGTATACACATACAAAGATATCAAAACTAGAGCCATAGAAAGTGTCTGCTCACGTCAACTCATTGACACCATCTTTAAGAAAAGGACCCCAGTACAAACTCCACAAAACAATAATCAACGACCCCAGTCATGGAATAACTGGCAGACACGACCTCAAGGATGGTCAATGCAACAAAATCCAAATCCCCCACGCTTCCCACGTCCTAACCAGTTCCAACGACCCTTTGGAAATCAAAGGCCCTACAACTCAAGCAATGCACCACCTAACATGAGGAACATGCCAGTTCCCATGGACATAGACCGAACGTGTGCCCCAAACAACTATAGAGGACAAAACCAATATCAAGGACGAGTGGTGCAGACTCCCAACGATCCAAACAAACGACGTACTCAAGGAGCATGCTACAACTGTGGCAAAATGGGCCATTTCGCATGAGATTGCTGCGCACCCAAACAACAGCATAACCGTACTACACACCTCATGGACTGGCAGGAAGGAGATCCTCATAATGAACCATATATGACTCCACAGAATGCATCACAAAACACAGAGGAATGAGTGGATAATCTCAAACAACAGCTGGATGCCCTATCATACGAAGACAAACTACTATTTGCCCACCGACACGGAGCCGAAGAAGAGGAAAATACAAATTTTCCACCAGCCTAATCTGTTCAGCCTGGATTAGGAGCCAATTACCAGACCGAGTGTACTTATCAAATAGAAAATCAATGACCATGCAAATGTTTTTCCACACTCGATCTCAGAGGGCTGAAAGCAATGT
The DNA here is from genome assembly GCA_003315975.1 of Lactifluus echinatus. NCBI lineage: Eukaryota > Fungi > Basidiomycota > Agaricomycetes > Russulales > Russulaceae > Lactifluus > Lactifluus echinatus. Next base: position 8,520 of record QFEA01001125.1, on the reverse strand, counting down.
GTTACTAGACTGCGGCGCAACCAAGAACTTTCTCAACTTAAACTATGCACAGAAGCTGCGACTCGATATCAAAAAACTGCGCACCCCACGACCAGTATATAACGTTGACGGTACCCTTAACAAAGCCGACAACATCACAAAATATGTCGACCTGCAGATACAAACTGGATCCAAACGAACCCCCATGCGCTTCTTCCTCACTCATCTGGGAGAGCAAAAGATCATCCTCGGCTACCCTTGGTTCGCTAGTATGCAACCACGCATCGATTGGGCCAGAGGATGGCTCGACACCAAACAACTCCCCCTTGTCGCCAGGTCACTGGACTTCGTCACGGGAAAACCACAACCAGCACAAAGAGTCGCTAAAGTACGACAAACCCTATACCGTGAAAGACCCAGTGACACCATGGATCACTCCCCTGAAAAGGACAACATACCACCCACATACCGAAAGTTTGCTAAAGTATTCAGCGACGCTGAAGCACAACGATTCCCTGAAAGTAGGAAATGGGACCACACAATCGACCTAAAGCCAGGAGCACCCAGTGACCTAAAAGGAAGTCCTTACGCACTCACTCAACCAGAGCAACAAGCACTCGTCGAATTCCTCAAAGAACAACAGGCAAAGGGATACATCCGACCATCCAAAAGCCCCTATGCTGCTCCCTTCTTCTTCATTAAAAAGAAGAGTGGAGCTCTCCGCCCCGTACAAGACTACCACCGGCTTAACAAATGGACGATCAAGAACAAATACCCACTCCCCTTAATCCCAGAACTCATCGCCAAAGTAAGAGGAGCTTCCCTCTTCACCAAATTTGACGTTCGCTGGGGATATAATAACATCCGCATCAAGAAAGGAGATGAGTGGAAAGCCGCATTCACCACTAACCAAGGACTCTTCAAACCCACAGTAATGTTCTTTGGGATGACCAACTCACCAGCCACCTTTCAAACGATGATGAATGCTATTTTTGAAGACGAGATCAGAGAAGGATGGCTAGTAATTTACATGGACAACCTCCTTATTGCAACTAAAAATGACCCCAAATTCCATCAACAATGTGTAGAACGCATTCTACAGAAACTTCAAGACCACGACCTATTCCTTCGACCAGAGAAATGTGCCTTCTCACAGAAACGCATCGAATTCTTAGGTGTTGTCCTAGAAGGAGGACAAATTCATATGGATCCATTAAAAGTGTCAGCGGTGAAAACGTGGCCCACATCACGGTGAAAGATATCCACACATTCCTTGGATTCACCGGATACTACTGCTACTTTATTCCCCACTATTTGATGACAGCCCGCCCCCTCATTGATCTCACATGCAAAGACACTCCCTTTCACTGGACCATTAAACAACAACACGCCTTTGAACGATTAAAATCCTTGATGTGCTCCTCCCCCATCCTACGCCAACCAGATTATTCCCTACCCTTTTTCCTCACCACCGACACCTCCGTGTATGGTGTGGGAGCCGTACTCTCACAGGAGGGAGAACTTCACCCATCTAAACGCATCCCAGTACAACACCCCATCGCGTTCTATTCAGCTACATTCACACCAACAGAACGGAACTACAACATCTATGAACGAGAACTACTAGCAATCATCAAAGCACTACACCACTGGAGACCACACCTAGCAGGAACAGAAGACCCCGTTACTATCCTCACCGACCATGCTAACCTACTCTACTGGAAAACACCCCGCAAAGTCAACAGAAGACTTGCAAGGTGGTTTAGTGAATTACAAGAATATAACCTCCAACTCAAACATGTCCCCAGAAAAATTCACGCGGCTCCTGACATGTTATCACAACCACCACAAACAGACCAAGGAAAACAAGACAACGAAGATGTCACACTCCTATCACCATCCATGTTCATTAACCGACTCGACAACCCCCTGTCCACAGACCCCTTTATCGACATTATCCACCTACAACAACAACCAGCACACGAAGAAATATTATCCAGATGGGCACGACAATACAACTTCAATCGAGTGAAAGACACCTGGCAAATGAAACAACAACAACTAGTAGTACCACCAGACAATAAAGTATGACAGATCCTCCTACGACGATTCCACAACTCCCCCCTAGCTGGCCACCTAAGAAGAGACAACACCATATATAAAATCACCAAGTTATACTGGTGGCCAGGAATCAACACTTGGGTCGAACAATACGTCAAAGGGTGTGCCATCTGCCAACAAAATAAAAACCTCACGCATAGGAGAAGAGTACCCCTCTTCCGAATCCCCATGATAGACCCTATCCCATTCTCCACCGTAGCCATGGACCTCATTACGGCTCTTCCCATGAGCAAAGGGTTCGACGCCATCCTCACCATCGTAGATCATGGATGCTCCCGCGCAGCCATATTCCTCCCATGTCACACCCAAATCACTGGAGAAGGGGTAGCACAACTATACCTCGAACATGTGTTCAAATGGTTCGGAGCGCCCAAGAAGCTGATTACTGACCGAGATCCCCGCTTCACCTCACACTTCACAAGAGTGCTATGTGCCAAGTTAAAAATACAACAGAACATCAGCACAGCCTATCACCCTCAGACAGACAGAGCCTCAGAGCGAAACAATCAGTGGGTGGAACAATACCTACGTCTCTTTGGAAACCTCCAACAAAATGATTGGGCCGATTGGCTCCCACTCGCCACCTTCGTCCATAACACCACCCCCAACGGATCCACCCAGACACCCCCATCAGAAGTGCTGATGGGATACGTACCACAGATCACTGCTAACCCCAAATATACCTCTAGCAATCACACAGTAGAAGAGCGCCACAAGAAACTGATGGAATGTAGATGCCACATAACACAGGCAATCAATCAAGCCACAAAAGTACCAGAACCCCAGTTTCAAGTAGGAGCAGAGGTGTGGCTTGATGCACGCAATCTGAAACTCCCATACAATACCCCTAAACTTGCCCCTAGACGCCTAGGCCCCTTCCTCATCACCGAACAAATCTCCCCTGTAGCGTACCGCCTCCGACTACCCCCGACCTGGACCATCCACAACATGTCACAACCATGTGACAGTGACAAGCATCAGGTGACGTGACGGAATCGGATCGGATCGGATCGGACTGGACTGCGGCTACGCGACCGTGATCTGATAGCTAGAGAAGACCAGAGATTGCTTACATATACTAGGCCTGCGCTAGAACATTGTAGAACTTAGTGGAACTAAGTAGATACAGCATAGAATGACTCAGAACATAGTAGTACATTGTAGAACGGCTCTTTCTACATGTATATAAGGACTCTTACGGTAGAGAGCAAGCCTTAAGCTTGTTCTCTTGTGCAATACAGGAATTCAGAGCTTCTACAGACCCAGAGTGCCACTGGTTGACAAAGGCGTCTCTTACTTCGCTCCTAGTGCCTTCAGATCGCCTCAGATCTGTTTATCAGATAATTGCGTCCAGATTATCTTTGACCTTAGACCTTGACTTAGCCTCTCAACGGATCGTTGAGGCTCCCACGCTCTCCGAGTTTCCCGAGCAACGACTTAGAACGAACGACACGACTACCTGGTCGTGACACAACATGTTTCACGCATCCCTTCTAACCCCATACATAGAGACCGAAGAACATGGAACCAACTATATGAAACTGCCACCCGAAGTTATAGAAGGAGAAAAAGAATACGAAGTAGAACGAGTCATCAAACACCGCTACTTCGGAAGAAAGAAGACCCTCCAATACCTAATCAAATGGAAGGGCTACCCCATAAGCGATAATACATGGGAACCTGTTTCACATATCTCCACCCCCGAACTGATCGCATCCTATCACGAACAACACCCCCTCACACATAAAAGGACCACCAGAAATCGTCAAATTAATGTCACCCATTCCTCCCTCAGATATCGCACTCCTCACTATATTCCTCTCACTCCAAACTCTTTTCTACCTCCTCATCATCATCAAATATGGCCTCAGTCATTTCCAACGCCGCGTCTGACGCTATTGACTATGAGGCTGTCGCCGAACAGATCTCCACTGATTCCACAGTGGTCGAAGATCCCCTGGACACCGAAATCCACCACACCCCTATACCGGACGAACTCCGGTACCCCCCACAAGTCATCCCAGAAACCAACGAACGTGTCATACTTCCCCTATCTCCCCGCTCCATCCGTAATGTCACGGGCGCATACGGTGCCTCAGCTTTGCAGCACTGACGGACACAGCCCTGGGTCGATTCGTACTATACTGGATGGGATTGTGACTTATGTTTCATAGTAGAGTAGCTGTTAGGACTGGCTACGTAGGGTCTACTCCATATGGTCCTAGGACACTGCCTCTTGATTGATATGACTCGTTACTAGTAGACCTATACTAGGATTCCTTAGTATAAGTAGAGGCACTACTAGTTGTACTTGCCTTAAGCTGAGTCTCCTCTAGGGACTTAGTGAATATATTACTTGGCCCGCTCTCATCTTGTGTGCAAGACATATTCCTTCCAAGTGGGACTTGGAAGCGTTCTATCAGACCATCTTAGGAGAGCACTCAGCTCACGCTCTCACCCTAAACGGAGGGTTGGAGAGGTATCATTTCGACTTAGGACAGGCGACTCAGAGTAGAGGAATGCCTTTGGTTTTATCAAGCCGGCTTCGAGGAAGCCCCGTAACACGCAACATCCTTGTTGGCCACGACAATGGCATCTCCTTGTCCACGCTCCAACTTATCGACGTGGTTCAAGGTCTCCTGTGCACCATCGAGAATTGTCAAATGGACACCAGTAGCGACGAAGACACCACAGAGGAACAACACCTGGTGGAAGAGCCATTTGATGGCTACATCCTCAATTGGCCCAGTAAATGTCCTGACTTCCTCATCCCCATGCCCAATGGGTCACATCAACGACCCAAGTGGATCAAGCTATCCCCCACCCCCTTTGAAGTCCTGGGCACCATGGGGAGACATGAAATGGTGTACAAACACCCACTTCGCGCCTTACCCCATCTTCTCCCAAGTGAACAGTGCGAACCAGTCCCCGTCTGGGCCCTTAACCTCATCTGCGCCAACTCCCAACACTACCAGATGGTATTGCAATACCTCCATCGTCATGGAGACTGGGGGATGGTGGGGGATGTATCCCGATACAACTCCATCGACGAAAAAATCGTTTATACTATCCGCCACATCCAGGAGATGGAACAGGGACTGGAAATCATGCAGGAGGAACAGCGTCTCTGCCAATATCGCCTCGCCGCCTCAGTCTTTTACGAACACCTTGAGGTGCTCAAAGATCTCACCCAAGACGGAAGGGCAGCAGAAGCCCTTCGCCAACAAACGAGACGTCGAAGCTCCCTTCGCTTCACCTAAACAGAGGGTGATGTTACAGGGCGCATACGGTGCCACTGATGGCATGGCATCAGTGATGGACACAGCCCTGGTAATTGACTGATGCTACGTATGGTTTCATGTATATCAGAGGACCCCTTGATCGTGATCGCGTTTCAGTAGAGTTTCATGAGTAGTCATTAGGGATGACTACCGTTTACATATCCCTAGGACACTGCCCCAACCCAGTAGTATAAGTAGACGTACTTACTGGCTGTATCACCTTAAGCTGAGTCTCCTCTAGAGACTTAGTGAATACACGTCTGGTTCGCTCTCATCTTGTGTGCAAAACCTATTTCCTTCCAAGTGGGACTTGGAAGCGTTCTGTCCATCTATCTTAGGGAGTACTCAGCTCACGCTCTCACCCTAAACGGAGGGTTGGAGAGGTATCGTTTCGACTTAGGCAAGGCGACTCAAGGACAGGTAACGCCTTTGGTTTTATCAAGCAGGCTTCGAGGAAGCCCCGTAACATCAGACTCAGCTTAGTTTCCTCTACGACAGGGAACTAAGGACAGGCAAGACACCACGGCTCCACGGGAGTATATCAAAGAAAGCCCAAAGGAAGGGGCCCCCATTAACACAGTCGCGTTCTATATCAACAAGGAAGACGTCCGTTTGCCATTCTCTTGCTGGGCATTCCACGACAGCCACACCATCGCACTAGAACCATCACACGCAGTACACCTACTAGTATTCAAAGGACGAAGGTGGTACCAAGTTCTCATCGACGACAAGAATCACAAGTGCTTTTTGGGCAAAGCATACCCCGAACTCGAGGAATATAACCAAGAAGGAACGTATAAGACGACCGACACTTACAGAGACTACATTCCGGTATCCAGACTCATTACACCACCGCCTAGAGAAGACACACCCCCACCAGGGATAGCATCAGACGTAGAAACAGCCGAGTCATCAGAAGCCATCGACGATACAACCACGAGACCCACCGCAAATATTCCAGAAGAACTAAAGAGGATGTCATCCACAACCACCGTACCAACCCAAGTCATGACCGCCCTGACCAGACCACCATCACCGGTGCCAGAAATGCTCTCCACCATACCACAACGAACATCCACCTTCACCAGTGGATACTTCAGCACACCAGCCGAAAACCTCAAGAAGGTCTTTGGAAGAAAAGATCCCGAACCAGATAACAACAAACCACAACGCCCTCACTTTCCCCCACCTCGAGGAGGAGGAGGAGGAGGTGGAGGAGGCGGAAATGGAGGAAACGGAGGAGGAGGGGGACCTCCGAACAACCCAAACCCACAGAATCCAGCACCAAATGTTGTCATCGCAGGAGACGCAAAAATCATGGGAGCACTCCCAGCTATCTTCGACGGAGACAGAGGACAGGCCGACGCATTCCTCGATGCGCTCAAGGCGTACTTCTGAGTGAACATGGACGTAGGAGCACTACGCTCCTACATCAAACGCATCGCCATCGCACTCACGCTTATCCAAGGACCCAAAGTTGAGAATTGGGTCAGAACCATGGGAGAATGGGTCGACCTCCTCCATCCAGACATTGATGACGACGAAGACACATGGAACCAATTCATAGATGAGTTCCAACAACAGTTCATGGACACCCAGAAGATCCCACACGCCCGGATGCACTTGCAGGAAATGAGAGTCAAGTGGCCTCTCATCGACGAATTTATCCAAGAATTCGAACAAAATGTTCACCTTGCCAAGTATGAAGCAGGAGATCACACAGTCACCCAGCTCTTCCTCAACACACTCCCCAAAACAGTACTGGAAGACGTCCTGAAACCACCAATGGTGTACACATACGAAGACATCAAAACTCGAGCCATTGAAAGTGTCCGATCGCGTCAGATGATAGACGCAATCTTCCGCAAAAGAGGACCCACACAACCCCCACAAAACACAGGACCTCGCCCCAACTCGTGGAACAATTGGCAAAGTCGCCCCCAGAATTGGAACATGCAAAGAAACCCAAACCCTCCACGTTTCCCCCGTCCCAACACGTTCCAACAACCGTTTGGCGGACAAAGATCGTACAATTCGAGCAACGCACCCCCGAATATGAGGAACATGCCAGTCCCAATGGATGTAGACCGCACACGAGCCCCGAATAACTACCAAGGACAGAATAACTATCAAGGATGAGTCGTGCAAACCACCAATGATCCAAATAAAAAGCGCACTCAAGGGGCATGCTACAACTGTGGCAAAATGGGACACTTTGCACGAGACTGCCGAGCCCCGAAGCAACAACACACCCGTACAACAAGCCTCCTAGACTGGCAGGAGGGAGACCCGACCGAAGAAACCTATCACACCCTGGAGGAACGCGTTGACACTCTGTTTCAACAAATGAACGCACTGTCCACCAATGACAAAGAGCTGTTTATGCAGAGATACGGCGCTGAAGAAAACAATAGCGCAAATTTTCCCTCTGCCTAATCCGTTCAGCCTGGATTAGGAATCAATTACCAGATCGTGTGTATTTATCGAACCGAAAATCCATGACTATGAGAATATTTTTTCACACACGATCTCAGAGGGCTGAAAGCACAGTACTTTTAGACTGTGGTGTGACTGAAAACTTCCTCGACCTAAATTACGCCAAGAAACTACGACTCGACATTAAGAAACTAAGAACTCCACGACCAGTCTATAATGTGGACGGAACGCTAAACAAAGCAGGAAACATCACCCGATATGTGGACCTGCAAGTCCAGACCGGACTAAAACGCACCAACATGAGATTCTTCCTTACACATCTGGGAGAACAGAAAATCATCTTAGGCTATCCATGGTTCGCTGCAATGCAACCTCGTATTGACTGGGCCAGAGGCTGGCTCGACACAGAACAACTGTTACGCGCAAGTCCTACGCGTATCGACTGAGGCTGCTACTGGACGGAGTGTCACGTCCTCAGCCAAAGTGTGTCTGTCTCTGGGCGAGTCAAGGCAATGGGCCTTGAGGAGCGGTGGTGCACAAGCAGAGGGAGGGGTCGAGCGACTTGGTATTGTCACAAGGAGAACAGACTTAGGGTCTGTTCACTACATCATACAGGGCTTATATAGGGCTACGCGCTACCTATGAGTAAGCGTATCTAATGTACAGTAAGCGTGCTGACTGAGGGGTCAGTCAGCATTCGTCA
>QFEA01001121.1:0-19501 GCA_003315975.1 Lactifluus echinatus | reverse complement strand
TCATAGCGACTCATAACGGTCCTATATTAGATCACAACGCCTCGTGAGATCCTCCATGTTTTGCCGATGATATCAACACGTGTGCTGCACGGATGTGCCCGCTTGTCTTTCATACACGAGCGCCTATTTGTCTTGAACACAGCCACCGAAGAGATAGTATGGGACGACTAAAAGTCTGATTCTGGGTCTCCTTAGATACAACATTTTGTTGATAGACATGACTAATGATACCATGGGCACATGTTCTCGATGGGAGCATGCATTTTTTATTTTGCTTCAATAGGCGGTTGATTGATGACACACGTGCCTTTTTCGACACACGACCCATCCCATTTATTATCACGTGATCACAGGTGATAATAAGATTTATGAAGAATTTTTCGATGGTATTTGGCAAACTTTGAGAATCAATATTAGAGAAATGGAAAAAGTACGCAATATGAAAGCAGAAATGATACAGTAACTAGCGGTATTGATATATATAGCGGCTGTGCTGGGCTACCATCAGTCCATCACGACATGCCACGTTGGCGACGGACGTATGTGGTACAGGCAGAGAAAATAATATGGTGAAACTGAGAAGAGAAGGAAAGTAGTCCACTACACAATGCATGCACCTGTGGTGGGGAATAGAGCTCAATATATGGCACAAGACCATAATGTACTAGCATAGACAAGACACCCAAAAAGAATAAAACAAAGGGCATTTTGAGAGTGGACAATGATAATTACACAACACAGAATGGAAACGAAATGATGAGCCGGAAGAATGTATCAATACCGTGGCTAATTGGGCCAGAGATGGAGGTGACAAGGCTGGTGATGGAACAAAGTGAGCAGAACGACAACCTACGCGAATCAAAAAAAAATTGAGAGGAAATGGAGGATAAGACCTGAGTCTGGAAGTCCAAGACGCAGACACTTGACGACATTGTAAAGAGAACAAAACATTGGTGGCCGAAGGGTGTTAGATGCTAAGACCTTCTGAGTGACAGGTGTAGCTTGTGTGGTAGTGGCACCAAGTATCAAGGGAAGACGTAGTTCTTGTGAGGTAATAGGATGAGGAAACGGAAAACAGGGTCAAGGAGTCCTGTACTGTACTACTGGTGCAACCGCGTTTGTCACAACGACTCCTAGATGAGGATGGGCTGATGGCTCGAAGGGATAGGCCACGGATAGATAATTTAACTTGGGTCGGTGATGCGGGCGCCCTGATGTAACTTGTTAGAGCTTGCCTTAGAGTATGTAAGAGACTCTTTCCACGGGTGAGCTGTGACGGGGCGATTAGAGAGACTACATACAGTGGTGAAATGATCTATGGATGGTTGGAATGAATCGGATTACTGATCTACCTCCGTAAAAATGCCTTGCAGTCCAGGTAACAGCACGCCCGTTTCGCCGTCTCTGGTGAGTTCTTGCAGTGTAGACACGACAAAACGAGCAAGGAGGGCATCTATATGCTGTTCCTGTACAGCAATAAATAGGTGAAAAGGTTCCATCCATTGCGTGTGGCCCGGTTCGTGTCCCCATTCCTGTTTTTCGTCCTCTGAAAGAGTATCGGAATTGATGTCAAGCTCATTCCACAGTAGAGAGGGGAGGCAGAAACTAGTTGCACACCTGCTCTAAAGATGAGACCTGCCAATCGAACCGGTTACACACAACACCGATTCTCAGGAAAGATCAGGAAAGATTCGTCAAGATGTGTGCACGTCGGTGTGTTGGCCCAATGAAGATAGATCGTAGCCAAGCGACGAGAAAATTTCAGGTCTGCTCATTTAAATGATTTGTATGACCCTGCACGACCGACAAATGCGGGGGGCTTGGGAATGTCGAAGTTGATCTGATGTACGGATACTCCCAATAGCAGGCACATCGTCAAGGTATTCACAAACACCTCACCTCGAAACTGCAAATAAATGAGCGCAGGAAGAACAGCACGTTTGAACGGGGCGGGCTTTGAGCAGACCGGGATCACGGCGATTCGAATCTAATTTCGTGATTCGGAGCTTGACCAACACAGGCAAGAGGCACCCGGTGTGTGGAATATGCCGAAGCGTGAGAATTGACAAACGAAACAAGTTTGGGTAATGCCGGAAATGGAATACGTGAGAAGATAAACGTGGGACTGATCCATCTAAGAAGGCATCGAGAAATCGAGAAACACAGACCCTGGCTCGTGATGACATTGAAGGCTGATGTCTGTCAGCGCAGGTAATGGGTTCTGCATCACGGTGACGAGTTTGGTCACGTTTAAAGGCACGATGCGGCATATGCGATCATGGGGTGAGGCGACAATGTTATCTGTACATCTCGGTGGCAAAATGAATGGGTGAAGAAGTGAACTCGTGTGCATCTTGGCATGTAAGTTGCATATTGAGTAACCACGATGGCTCACCATCATCGGTATAGTGTACTAACTTAAGCCATTCATTGGATCAAAGCCAGATATAAAACATATAGATGATACAGGAGAGAACCGAGGTGTGAGGAGAACAGGAGGCGACATAAGGCTGCAGGGCAGAGGTCCCGGTTAGAAAAGCGGTGGAACACGAAGCCGGGTAAAGGGGATGACGATATTGGTATGATCAACGTGTCAAACATCCAGAGACATTGCGACGAAACGTTAACGAGAAATAAAATGAAACAACAAACAAAACTAGTAGTTCCGCGGAAAGAGATCCCGCTAGCCTTGAGGAGATCAGCCTTCAAGCCCATGTTCCAGTCAAGGTACAACGACTCACATTGGGTTCCTAGTAAATCAGGCACCATAGTGAACGAAATTCACCCATCGCTCTAAAGTTATATCACCCCTGTCCCGCAGTCTCTGAACAGCATCTCGAAGTGCCTTCGCCGATCTCTCGTGATACGGGAGCCCAGACTCTTCAGCCGAGAACATCAACTCGTAGAAAGTTTGAGCGAGATGCTGCCCATCTTTGTCTGCCATTGCCCACATCGTCCCAACCACACTTCGGAATCCGCAATATTGCATCGCTGCCGTCAGATGGAGCGCCTCGTCAGTGAGGCTCTTGCCGGTCAACTCGGCAGTGTGACAAGCAGAAAGGAATGCGAATTCTGCCTTGGCAAGTCGGGAACGGACAATATCGAGAAGTGACAGTCGTTCGCCGCCATAAAGTAAGAACGACGCATCGAACGGTTTGCCTTGCTCTAGCGAACCATGGCATGCAAAATGGGCGAATCGATGTTTCCGGAGGCCCTTGAGCACTCTTGAATGTGTCGCATTCTCCGAGACAAGAGCTGTCACTTGTGCATTGACGCGCAGTACAACCTTGATCTCTTCTTTGACCCCTGCCAGACGGTGATCTGCCACAAGAAGCAACGAAGGTGGTTCGAATAGACGCGCATCCGACTTGCGAGACTCGATAAGTGCAGAGAGTGTCGGTGTATACGAAGAGATGTATAGATCGGAGAAATACTGCTCGATCCCGTCATCGGAAAGGATTGGACCCATGGCATGGAGGGGAAGGGAGCAAAATACCGACGTCGGACACCACCAAACACGGGACTGTACTGGTACATCCAATTCTCGGAGTCTTTGGATGACTGGCCTACCAACGAGATGGTACAGGTCCTGGAGTACGAAAGCGAGGGCGCCCTCATATTCAATGGTGTCTAGACCTTTGTCCCGTGCATGGGTTAACTTATCCTTCAATCCCTTTGCACGGTCATGGAAATCGTTGTGCGTGGTTATAAGGGAAGGTGGAGAGTTGTGGAGAACGATGAGGATGTCTGAGCGATAGCTGGAATCGTTGATGATGATAACTGGTCCGCATGACGCAGCAGATTGAAGGTTGCCAAAGGATGGTACGGTCAAGAAGCTGTCGAAGTCCGGCAGGTCTCGGATCTGTTGAATCAGTCTGTCGCGTTCATCCAAAATTTTCCGTTGCCTGGTCAAGAGACGACCGAATGGATGCATTTCTTCGAGGCCCTCAACTCCGCAGTCATCCAGATTCGTGGTCATTGCCAGTTTCTCGAGCTCGTTGTTGATCACCACGAAGTTGCTTGCTAAAGTCGAGTCGACCGCGTCTAGTTGGTCGACCGAGGTGCGGAAACCGCGCATCTCGGACCAAAGTAACGCCCTTCCATGCTCGAGAGTCTCAATTGCCTGTTCAAATTGACCCGTCTCGATCTGATAGGATGCATAGTCCAAAGGCAGCTGCTCGTAATTCTCGCGGTTAGCGACGAGACGAGAATGTTGTATCTCGAGTGTTGGTGCATATGTTAGAGAGTCTTGCATCAACGACATGGAAGTTTCATAGGCAGCGGTGAGCGAAGGGTGCTTGGCTAACCTCGCCATATATGCCCAAAGCCATGAAATGTTGAATCGATGGGGAATATTCGTGTGCGTATCGTTTGCGGCCAAGGCAAGGAGTGACATGGATTCACCGATGTCTTCGTCGCGCCCAAAGAGCCTGTAGCGGGAATATAATCGTGAGGCAAGGCTCAGAGTTATATTATGGCGGTCATATGTATCCATCTCGAGGGCATCACGTGCCGCGGCGATTGACTCATCGAGATACTCGATTTTTCCGGTGCACTCAAGCAAGCGAAAGAGAAGGTGACCCAATCGATCAAAGAGAATATCCGCGAATCCACGGCCTTGGTCATGACAACGACTCGATGCAGCCAAAAGTCGACAGCACGTGATCGCTTCTTCCAGCTCGGCTATATCGGCGATGTCCAGGAAGCCGTTAACAGCGAAGGCGTAATCCTGCCACTGCTCGAAGGTTACCGAAGAAAGATCTGATTCGGCGAGAGAGGCAGCGAGGGACGATGGTGATCGAAACTTGGAGACTTTCTTACGGCTGGGATGTGCTTCTGGTCCTGGAACACTTCCGACACCGAATTCCCGGAAGCGCACCTCTCCAAGATCCGCCAACCGCTTGGAGATATCACCACCGTCAAGAGAAGACCTATCCAAATATTTACGAATCCGGTAATCTTCATCCTCCAAATGTTCCGCCTTCTTGCCAATGTCGGCTCGAAATCGGGCAAGAGACATAGTGAATGTTGCAGCGTGTTTTCGTATTGACTCATATCCGTCTTCGGAGAATGGGAAATGCCGAGTGGAATGGATGAAGCTATCAAAGTTGGCCATGGCCTCCTCATAATCACTGTTCGATGGTGTTATCATGAAACGTTGGCTGAGAGAACAGCCAAGCGCGTAGGTCAAGATGAACGAATCAGATAACCGCCCATTCGCTGCCCGGAGGCATTCGATCACCTCATCCGCACATCTTTCCCCTAATCGGGATCTGCAAGCAACAACGATAGCTAATTGCACAAACGGATCTGGTGGAGGGCTTGCCGAGATATTCGAGTCCAGCAATTCACGGCAATGCATTGCCATCTCCGTCGCCAAAGGTTCATCTGTCTCATCGTCTGGCTTCAAAACCAGCTGAATGAACATCGCATGCACAAGTTTGGACGTGACCATATTTCGTGTGACATCGAGGACTTTAAGAGGTTGGTCTCGGAGATAGCGAAGGTTCGTTATACAATACTGCACGTCGTCAAGCTTTTTGGATTTCCCTGAGCGTACAAGTAGGGCGAGCGTGAGGATATAAAGCATGTAAATGGCTTCTTGCATAGAACGGTTCTTATCGCATTGAAGTAAAGCTTCCGTCAATTGGAGGATTGATTGTTCAAGTTGTTCATCCTCATGAGACAACGAGTAGTGCTGAAATCTCACCAGGCCCAGGAATCCGAGACCTGTAGAGCGCAGAGATTGATCATAATGGGACAGTGTCGCGAGTTTGGTTTGAAAGATAGAAATATAGCTTTCGATTTCTGGTGCGGAGACAAACAAGGTCACCAGGTAGTAAATAGAGAGATGTCGGCAGGAACCACAGCGTTAGGTGTGTCGAATGGATAGAGATGACAAGGGTGCGACAGGAGATCAGGGAATCAGTGGCCGGACATGAGGGTAGGAGAAGAATTCGTTTGATTAGATCAGTACGAGGCAGAGGTGATGGAAAATATTACTCACCGTCCAGTACAATTCTAGACTTTCCCTCTTCCAGATTCCTGGACCCATCGATAGTATTTAGATTATCAAAGTTCTTCGATTGTCTCTGGGTATCGTGGTCGGATTTGGCCCGCGACCGTTCATGTTTATCTGCTAAAAGAGCAGCACCTAAACTGGTTTTGGCTATCTGAGACGAGAATGGATGTACTGAAGAGTAGAAAACGAACAAAGTCAACATTTGTCCCATCCTGTCCGCGTGCTCCCAAGAGGGTAGTGGAAAACCTGGAATAGAGGGCTGAGAGAGCAGGACACGAGGATATTAGGGTTTCACTACCGCGTGGCTAGTACTGGGATTTCTCAAATCAGAAGTGGATTCGCATGCGCAAGCGACTTGAAGCCTTATACCCACGATGGTCATGCGAACTTGATTTGTGCATGGGGCGCAAATACGGGAACGTACGTCTTCCTTGGGCATTGAAAACGGTATAGAAAAATCAATGACATGGCTCGCCAGAGGCTGGTATGAGGGTGAACGTGCATTGTTGAGTGAAAAGACGCAGACACGGTTGAGTGGGTGAAGCGCCGTCGGTCGCTGCTTGTCTCGTCCGACCCATAGACATGATTGATTGTGTCGACCCCCCTCTTCACCACCAATAGGAAGTCTGTTCATGGGCAGGCTGAGCCTTCCCGCTCATGTCGGCACTACAACACATTAAATATGGGCAATCCTAACATCCCATCTCAGTATATTTGTCCTTGGAGTGAGCCAACCTACAAATCCCTTCGGGAGACAAACTTCGTTGCTTAAGAAGACCACGTTGAGCCATTTCACACCGATCTAGCCATGCGCTGCGACTTATTCTTCTTCACTGGCATCGGCCCTCGCTCGTCGCTAGCAGGCTCGGGCGCATGTAGGTTATGAACTGTATTCTTGCGCTGCAGTTCGCCCACGAGGCCCAAACATGAGGGAGGGCACGCAATGGGATCCCAGAAATGGGCCGAATGTGGCACGCTCGTCCGCCATCCCACATTATACAGTAGCCAAACACGCCAGACTCGACATCGTGGTCCGCAGGAACACTAAGTACTGGGCTGTTTGCGGGGTGTAAGTACGTACTTATCGTAGTACGCTTGCGACGGGTCCGAGTCCATGCTTGGGCTGTGCATCGATATACCGGTGGAAGCGCACGAGACTTGTTTTTCCCAGTTGCGTTGAAACCTCAAACTTCAATGAGTGTACAAGGTGTCCTCCCGTTCATGCCCGCGTATAGCACAGAACGCCTCCTGGGGCCGGTCCCTTTCTCCATCACAGCGTGTGGAACCAACCGCCGCATTACACGTTGTTCACAACCGCTGCAGCGGGGCTGAGTGGGCACAAGTTGTACCTTGCGCCGACGCTTTGGGAAGCGTGCAGAACACGAGCGCGCTCGGGCTGTCAATATTGGATTGTCCAAGACCCGAACCCCGAACTCCGTGGGTGCGTCAGACCAAGTCGCGTACAGTACCATGTGCGTTTCGGGGACCGAGGCACACAGGCCGGGGGAAAAAAAGTGCCGCCAAACCTAATATCTTATTCTCATTCATGGCCAAAGCCATATTAAATGCGTTACGCCAAGTGACGCTCAAGAAAGGCAAACAACGGGCAGAGTCAGCATTAGAAGGGCTTTTACAAACTGCACAGAGTAGAGCCTGAACAGCCCTTGTTTTAATTACTCGGTCTTGGTGCTTTTACCCTTCTTGCTCTCCTTATCATCTCCCGCCAACCACAGCGTCGCAAACACCAGAAAGCCGATACTGGTGCTGATCGCGCCGGCGTAGTACGGCCACGCGGCACTCAAGAATCGCGGATATCCATCGTGTCGCGGGGGAACAACCGGCACTACCGTGGCTGACTGGAGCGTCGTCCAACCGCGACGGCGATAGTCGACCACGAATTTGAACACGCCGTGGCGGTCGGGGACGCGGAATGCGGCCCGGTACAGGCCGGGTTTGCCCGAGACGGGCAGGAGCGCGGTGCGGACGTGCGGGTCGAGCATCGTGAACTCGAGTTGGAGGTCGCGCAAATCGGAGGACGGTGTCCATCCGCGTTTGGAGTCATACTTGGAAATGCGCGCCTCGAAAACCTGTCGTGGGCCGAATTTAATCAAACAGACCGTCAGCGAGGTCTCAGACAGGAATGACGCACAATATTTTCGTTGATGGTGTAGTGTTCGCGTGGCACGGTCTCGTTTACGAGGTAATGCGTTGTACTATCAATGCGGAGGACGAGGTTTTCCTGGAACGTCCAGGCAGCGATGTCGCGTGCAAACTTTTCATTTCCGGGTTTCTCGCCGCTGAAATGAGAAACCGCGGGTGAGCGACACACACAAGGTAATGGGTGAGCCAGTTTCACGTACGAAGGGAGTGGTTTTCTCGCATATGCGTCAGAGAATAGCTCGACACCACCGACCCATGTAACGCGTGCACTGTTATCACGCGTCTGGAAACCAGCCACCACACCCATCGCGCTGCCCGCCCAGAGTCCCTCTCCGCTGCGCTCGGCCGCGTCGAACACAGCATCGGCGCCTGCGTCCGAATCGGCGTCAGACGCAAAGCTCTCAGCCGGCGCGTGAAGAACGGGGAACAAGAGTGGATTGTTGCCGAGCGCAAAGGGTATGCCAGAGAACCATACGGGGGGTGTGTTGGGTGTCAGTAAGGGATGGTCGGAGGGCACTGTGATGGGGATCACGGTGGGCGGTGCATCACGCGCAGGGAAGTGGGAAATGAGAGGCGTGCCGGGAGGCGGAAGGATCAGAGAGAACTCGGACGCGAAAGTGAAGATTGGGGATGGCTTCGGGGAGAGGGCGACGATGATGTTAGTGCCAGCGTTGAGCGCAGCGACGAGTGATTGCGGAGTGATGTCCTGGGAGAGAGCTACAGCAAGTCAGGTAGGGAAGACAAAGTTATGTGCGACATTCTCACATTTTGTATCGGGAGTGAAGAGTATTATGTGGTTAAACATGGGGACATCATCTTCAAAGACAGGTGGTGTGTCGACCTTGGGAGAGCGAAAGGTCAAGTCATACCCTTGATCTGACTGCAGGTTGAGCAAACATAATCCATGTAAACGAGTTATTCAAACTTACTTTGAAGGTTGTCAAAGAAAATGGTGAAGTTATCGCGGGATAGGTCAGGCTGGAGCAAGACGAGCACGGAGTTGCCGGTGCTTGACTTTGACTGGACAGCAACGAAGAGGCTGAAGAGGGAGAAGAAAATTGTCCCAAGAGACAATATCATAGCTATGTACCTGCAAGCTGGTCGCTGACCCTGGCAGTGTCAAGGTTCGATGATGGTGGTGGCAGATGGCGGGCAAGCTTTGCGTGTTTAGACGCTGTCGCTTCCGAACGACACGCTGTTAGTTTGCACTTAAAGCCCAAGCATAAAAATACAGTATATGCAGCAACACAGCCCAACACATTCCCTTTCTTTCTCTATTTCTACACGAAATCCCTACCTAATTGCCCTGTTCAACGCCCGAGTGACACGTCAAAGCCAAGCCGGACCGGACCGGACCGTAATTCATATTTCTGGTGTCTTCTTTGCGTGCGTGCGCGTGCTTCAGTGCGTGCGTGATTCCGACCCTTCGCCCATCACGCTTCACGTCGCGCAGTTTTGTACATCTCTTCTCATTACCCCTCTCCTTCATCACCACTTTCCGGTATCAATGTATCCAAACCAATCTCTGACTAATCGAGTTGCATCACCTGCTTGCACTTGCCCGCGTCTTTGACCTTGCCTCTGCTGCATGTCGTAAATAAATAGAACACTAGTCTTTTTCCGGCTACTGCTCTTTAATTAATATCGCCCACTACCCTCATCGATAACTTCTGCATCTGACGAGCTTGTGCATTTGAAGACCCTTTGGAGCCAGCTTGCACAGAGAAGATTGAGGAACCCAACGCCAACGTTTCGGCACACAATGCCGAGGGTTGCACATCAGCTCCGTACCATTCTCATCGGACCCCCATGTGCAGGTGCGTGCATGCGCGGGCGGGCTCCCCCATACTCACCTTTTTTTTTCTTCCCTTTCATCTGAATTGTGAATGTTGCTGGCAGGTAAAAGCTCACTAGCACCGCGTATACGGGACGAGTTCTGCGTCTGGCATCTCGCGACGGGCGACATGCTGCGCGAGCAGGTCACGAGGAACACGCAGCTTGGCATCGAAGCCAAAAAGGTTATGGACGTCGGCGGGCTCGTCTCGGACGATGTCATTGTGGGCTTGGTTCGGGACCAGCTCGAGAACAACAAGGCGTGCAAGAACGGGTACATGCACTCGCTTCTTTAGATCGCCCAGTTGTCTCACTTCGCTAGCTTCGTCCTCGATGGCTTCCCGCGCACCATCCTGCAAGCCGAGAAACTCGATGCCATCCTCACCTCGCGCAGGGAGGCACTCGACTCGGTCGTCGAACTGACCATCTCCGACCAGCTACTCGTCTCGTGTATGCGAGGGCGCCTCATCCACCCAGCCAGTGGACGGAGATACCACAAGATATTCAAGTACGTCTAGACCCGCGTTTCCTCGTGTCTTTTCCTTCCTCTACCCTCGCATTTGCCTCACGCAGTCCACCGAAGACGCCGATGAAGGATGACGTGACGGGCGAGCCGCTAATCCAACGCTCAGATGACAACGTCCAGGTTTTCTCGAATCGTCTCGGCGTCTATCGCTCTCAGACCGTTCCAGTCATTGACTACTATAGAAAGAAGGGATTGTGGCGCCATGTCGACGCAGCGCAGGCTTCACCGGTTGTGTGGGACAATCTCCGTGATGTACTTTTGCAACAACAGTAGTAGAGGCTGAAAGGAGCATTGACAGCCCTTTGCACAGGTGATGTAAGGCACTGGGTATGGGCATTGGGAGATAAGGACCCTTAAATACACCCTGGCCCTATGGCTTTTCCAAAGGACTGATGCTGATGATGACGATGGACGATGATAACATGTTCACCTATACATGTGACATAAGAACTATCCACTGAAGCCGTAATATATTCTTACCGGTCTTGGTCTTCGGATTCCCAGATTTGTACATAATTCACACATTTTAAACTAGACAAGCTATCAGCATCAGCTGTTGATCGAGTTGTTGCATCCAGAGACAATCATTGCAGCAACGGTTCCCCGCAACATAGAGCTTCCGTGGTCGTGGACTGTAATAGAGCGTTCCCCTGTCTCCCTGCAACCATCTCTGGCTGTATCGAAACGCTGTTGCGGTCGCGGTCGCGGGTCAGGCAAGCCCCAACAAAAGTACCCCCACATTCTGCGTGCAAGTTAACAAAGCTGGTCCTAACCCCCTTGCTGAAAGAAGTGACCGTATCTCATTGGCACAGGTCTCTCGTGAGCAAGGCCGAGGAGATGGCCCACCAAACAGAAGGACAATACGATCAAAAGATCGATAGATCTGTGACTTGGATCCGGACGAATGGACCATCGTAAGTAAGTCACGGCAATCCGGTAGGATAATAAGGCAGAAGGTAGATGGTATGCATGGACCGATGGTATGGACACATTGCAACTACAGTGAGTGATGTATAAGTGGGAAGTTAACGGCATGCCGAGACGTGGAAGGATAAAAAAAGGACTCGGATCACGCCTAGCTAAGGCTGAGTTGATTGAGTGTTTAAACCGGCCGCCACTTTACGGCACGGCACCGCTGAAACCGACGAGCGAGTGCCACGTGGAACCCGCATCGGACCGGAGCGGGCCGGTGTGGGTCAGACGCCAAGTTGCAGTTGATTTTGATTGCTTGCGAGGTCTCCGGACTTTTCGGTTCTACCTATCGGCGACCACCCGTACAACCACCACCACCACCCTCCGCGATGACCTCGGCGTCTGAAGAGCTTGCGTATCTAAAATCCCTCGTGGGCCAGCTCACAGACAAGATCAAGGATCTCGAGGCGAAAGCGGCGTCCAAGAAGCCAACGCCAGCACAACAGCTCCGCACCATCCTCATCGGGCCCCCAGGCGCAGGTGCGTTAACACAACACGACGTTTCCCACCCCCGCCCGCTTCGTTCTCTCTCTCTCGTTCTGATGCGTGCGTGATCGTTTGACAGGAAAGGGCACGCAGGCGCCGCGGATACGCGACGAGTTCTGCGTGTGCCACCTCGCGACGGGCGACATGCTGCGCGAGCAAGTCGCGAAGAAGACGCGGCTCGGCGTCGAGGCGAAGAAGATCATGGATGCCGGCGGGCTCGTCTCGGACGACATCATGGTCGGCATGATTCGGGACCAGCTCGAGCACAACAAGGCGTGCAAGAACGGGTACGCGCCGCACACTCCCCCACCTCTCTCCACGCGCGTTTACCGTTCTCTCACCTCTTTCCGCGCGCTAGTTTTGTGCTCGATGGCTTCCCGCGCACCGTCCCGCAGGCCGAGAAGCTCGAGGCGATGCTCGAATCACGCAAGGAGCCGCTCGACTCGGTCGTCGAGATGGTCATCCCCGACCAGCTCCTCATCTCGCGCATCACCGGGCGCCTCATCCACCCCGCCAGCGGACGCACATATCACCGCGAATTCAAGTACGTCGTCCTACCCATATCCGCCCCACTTTTTTTTATTTTTTTTCTTCTTTCTCTCTTTTCTTCAATCGCCGCGCGCCGTATTGACGCACGTGCTCGCGTTTTGCCCCCTTTGCGCAGCCCGCCGAAAAAGTCCATGAAGGATGACGTGACGGGCGAGCCGCTGATTCAACGTTCAGACGACAACGTCGAGGCACTCACGAAGCGTCTTGGCGTCTTCCACGCGCAAACTGCCCCAGTCGTTGACTTTTACAAAAAGAAGGGGCTTTGGCACCACATCGACGCAACACAAGCTCCACCGGTTGTATGGGACAATCTCCGCAAGGTGTTCACGCAGCAACAGCAACAGAAGCCACCAAAAAAGCAGTGACGGCCCTTTCTGCAGGTATTTTACTCGGAGCTACAGCGGATGCATACTAGTAGACATGTGCTGTTCATACGGTAATATATCGTCCGATAGATATTGTTCACACACAAACCAAGTGAGAAAAAAAAAAAACAAAGGTATAAAGAGCGTGATGAGTGTTGTCGATTGACAGTCTCCTCCCCTACAGCTATCATCGTGTTTCACGCACCCAGAACCACACCACGGCAATCACACTAGCACCAAAACCAACAATAAACGCAAACAGCACGAGCACATCGCGGTAATAATTGTTTGGGTCAAATCCAAACAGCTAGACGAAGGTTCACGATTCAGCATGATGAAAATGACGTGACAAGATACGTACGATGCCCATGATAAGCGTTGCGGAGACGTCCACGGGCACACCCTGGAGGGTGTCTTTGATCTCAAGTCCCGAATTGACTTCGTTTATCGCGAGCGCCTCGAGTGCGTACTTCAGCGGACATAGCCATTGCAGCCACCGTAGTACTTGCGGAATTGAATTGAGATGGGCGAAGAACCCAGCAAAAGTCATTTGGTATAAGCCTGTCAGCGCACTCAAGAGAAGGGCAAGGCCTCCGTTAGATATAGCCGAGCCGAGAAGGAAATTCTGCCAATAACCACCCATTTTGAGCGGATGCACGAGCACGGGGTTAAGGTTAAGAAGACGTACAAAGACAGTCATGCATATCGTGTAAAGCACAAGGATGAGAAGGAATTTGAAGAAATTGGTCGGATGCCGTGCGAGGCCCGCCATCCAATACGTGCTGACAGGCAGGTGAGCCAAGACATGAACTAGGCGCCTACGAATTCGAACTCACATGGTAGCTACAACGATGGTGGGGATGATGCGCAGTGGCACGACATCAAAGACGAAACGGACGAACAACCAAGCGGTTGGACTGCGAGGCGAACACGCACGGTTAGGTCAGGTTGTAGATAAGCTTGGAAGACAGACCTATAATACGCATTCGAGCGCTCACGCACAAAAAGTGCCCGTGAGTCAAGCACATTATATAGCGCACTCAAAGATGAAAAGGCGATAAGGGAACCCTGGCGATAGCGTGTTAATCATGGCGATCTGGAGCTAACACAAGACTTGGGGACGCACAAGGAAGAAAAGGGCTCCGACACGCGACTGGAAGCCCGCGATGGAGAGACCGGTCTTCCAGTACAACCCACCACAGAATACGCCAAGCACTGCGGATATCACGATATGCGCGAGGAAAAAAGTCTTATCCCTGAGCTAGGCCATCAGCACAACCGCGCCGCGCCGTCTACGGGCGAGAAGAACTCGGACGAACCGTTGTAGTACTTTCCACTCTCTTCCTGCGAGCACCTCTAGTTGTGTCAAAAACGCAGCCGCTGTTCCGGGTCGTGCGAGCTTCTTCAGAGAACCCCCACGTTCTGGTGTAGTACCAACGGTGATAGCACCGGCCTCCTTGCTGAAGCTTGCCGTGTCTCGTGTCGGAGGCTGTGTGTGTGCAAGGTCGAGGAGGTGGTCCGCCACGTTGTACCCGGGGGCACAAGGCGAACCCTGCGCCGCAAAGTGCTCTGCTGGCGCAAATCCTCCTGGTCCTTCGTACAGGGTATGCCCCTCTGCAAGAAGGATGATACGATCAAAGGTTCGATAGATCTGTGAGTTCGGTTGATGGATTGTTGCAATCACGGCAGTCGGGTTATCCGTGTCATGTGCGACAGCATGCAGGACGGCAGTGACTTTGGCGGCAGAGACTGAGTCGAGACCTGAAAAATGAGGGCGGCAGTCAGTCATATTGTACGGATGAACCACCGGTTGGAGACGAACCAGAAGTGGGTTCGTCGAGTATGAGTACATCCGGACTTGCGACAAGCTCAAGGCCGATGCTGACCCGTCGCATCTCTCCACCGCTAATTCCCCGGCCATTAGATGACCGCCCTCCAATGCGCGCATCTCGTACATGGGCAAGGCCTAGCTGTTCGAGTACGTCTTCGACGCGCTGTCGTTTTTCCGCGTCGGTGACATATTCTGGTAGACGTAGACGTGCAGCGAAGAGAAGCGCCTCTTTCACGGTGAGCATGGGCGGAAGGACGTCTTGTTGGGGAACAAATCCAATGCAAGGCGTGCGAGTCTCGCGGGATGGGTCTCCGGGGAACCGCACACTACCCGAGGTGTAGCCCGTTTTGCTCTTGTTTGCGAGGATCTCGATCAGAGTGGTCTTGCCAGCGCCTGCACAATATCAGACACCAAATCCCCCCTATAATAGTTCGAAGGACGCACCACTGGGCCCTAGAATGCCTAGTAGTTGCCCTGGCTCCACACGGCCGCTAATCCCGTTCAAAACGATCTTGTCATCGTGTGAGGCTCTTGAGTGATTACTCCGTAGCCATCCCTTGCGGCTGTGCATTTGAGGTACAACGTATGTTACATGAGACCATTCCACTGCGAAGCCCCCGTGTTGCCCTTTGCCTTCACCTGGGTATCCTGCACCGCGCTGCCGCTGTTTCCTCCGAGTCCAATATCCGAAAAGGAACCCTAAGAGGGCGAGGGCAATAAGCGCACCGAGGACTGCGAGGCCCGCGATAACGCCGCCGCTGAGAGAGTTGCTACCAGCGCCATTCAAGGAATCGGAGCCCCCGGCGTCGATGACACCTTGCTGAACGCATTCACCAAAGGCACAACCACTGAGCGATAACCCAGAAGGACCAAACAAACTTTCCAGGACACTCTGGCGGAAGCTGCATGATGCAGCCCCATTGGCCGCGGGTGGATCGCAGGCTATTGCAAGACTCCCGTTGAGCCCATTAATGACGGGAGTTAAATTCAAGCGCCCGCCGCCGCAGAAAGCCGCGCCGGGACGACAGGTGCATTGAAGGTTGGAACATGACCACGTTGCGGCGTTTGAGCCCTGCGACGACTGCTTGCAGCTATTGGCGGAGCAATAGAACTGCTCAACGCCATCATACCATAATTGTGCATAGACAGAAGCCGAGGGCCCGAAGGAGGTAGAGTTGGGCAGTGGCGTCAAGGAAGAATTTAGAGTGCGGAGTATATTTAAACTCGATGCAAACGGAAACACAGCTTGAAGGGTGGGGTTCTATGTGAGACTTAGTACGCAAAACTCGGGAGATAAATGGATAGACGCACAATAACAGCACAACTCATCTCGCCCGCGGCCCATACTCGTGGTTTTGTATTACATGTCAGGGTCTTATTGAGCCCGACCTCTGGACTTGGAATGTCGCCACCGCTACCAGTGGCAGCACTGAACGAACTTTGACATACGGTCGAGGATTGGCACACGTTACAACCCGTCCCAGACCATCCCGCGGGGCACGCACAGGCAGACGTGGAGATGTTGCCCAATGAGGTTGTAGACGCACCCGAGACCAGCGGTCGTTGTTCAGCCTGGAAGATATTGCCTCCGCACGCAGGTGCTGAACACGTTGAACCGCCGAAGCCTGGAGGACATGCGCAGGCGGAAGAGTTGATAGGGACGCCGTAATTCTCGCAAGCAACCTGGGCACGAACAGAAACTGCGGATATTAGGGAGATGATGATCCAAAGGCCCCCGGCCATGTTTTAACAGTATTCCAGGGCAAGCTGTGCCGCAGTGGCGGTGGAACGTTCGGTGAACGAGCGGAAAGTGAGAGAGGACAACAGAGAGGCGTGGGTGGCGTGGCGTGGCGTGGCCGTGTGGATTCACGAGCTTCTTTTGAGTTGAGCGTGGGATATTTAGCATTTAGCTGAACTAAGCGAATAGTGAATTTGATGTTTCCGAACCCCGGATCGAGGGATCGACGCGGGCAAGTTGCCACAATGTGATGGGATGAGTAGGTTATCTACGTAGTAGACAGCAAGCATGCGTAGCAACGAGCGCACGGTACATGACATGGCGTCTATGGGATGGGAGTTCAGTACACCACACCACGCGCAACATGGCCGTTCCTCGGTACTCTGCAAGTCACCAACTGGTGATCCTCGGCTCGGTTCGCATTCGAAGGTTTGGGGATCAGCGGCTGTTTCCGAACTATCTAACTACTGAACCTGTTGCTACTCGCTTTTTCTTTGCTGTTGGGTACTCGTTCTCACTCTATACAACATTGGAGACCGAGAACGAAGAGTTGACTTCTAAATGTCCAAACCTGGAAATAGTTTCTAGGACAGGAGAAAGCCGCCGCCTGTCAGTGTCTGTCAGAATATGGCGCTGGGAGCATGTGAATGTCCGAAATTCAGCTAGTAGAATGTTGGGTTGTTATCGTCGTTCCGTTCCGTCAGATTGGTGTAGATAACCCAAACATGTCTTGGAGCAAGAAGCCAGAAAGCCACCCTCGCCTTCGTACACAAAAGGTGATCTCGAGGGGGATCGGCAAAAGCTCGGGTGTGATCGGAGCTGAGGGACAGCACAAGCGAACTCGCACAAGACCTGTGACGTGACAGGATCGATCCAGCCTAGTTTAGAAATGGAAAAATCAACCGGCAACTACTTGCCCGTGCACCACACCGTGCATCATTANNNTAGCAATTGTCAGGAGAAGAGGGACATTGCCCTGCTGTGCGAAAACACTTGAATATAACAATAATGAAAGAACGCCTCGCATCATCGCAGAATTACCGGAAGCAATACATGCGCTGGCCAATGGACATCTATTCAAGGTATGGAAGGTGGAACATAGTTATTCATCGATAGGGCTCTCGCACTGCGGATCAATGAGAATACGAGAAGATTCTCTCTTCTCTTAATGAGCCGAGGATGATCCCTGCATGAAAAATTTGAGGTTGTTTGACTTCAGGACAGGACTTGCGACACAGGGGTACGAGATAAGCACGAATTCTCACCCCTTGACGACGCAAGAATGACAAGAGCGACGCGCGTGCGAATGCATATGGCTAAAAATTTATCTTCAACTTCAAATTCGCTGCTGCGTGGCTTAATGTGCATGTGAATATCTGCTTCAGAGTCGATATACAAACGATTGAGTGAGCGCAGCTCGGTAACGAGCCGTCATAGATACAAATGCGAATAGAGGCTCGCGCGCAAGGACGGCAAGACCACTAAGGACCGGCGACACGGCAGCCCCTGCAAGCACCCACCTCGCCCTTCGTCTTGGCAGCTTTGCACCCGGGGCCCAGGTGGACCACATGATCTTGAGTCCATCTGCGGCATGGAAAGCCACGCCGAGCACAAGCGCGGCGTAGAGCACGGTGCTCCGGCCAGGCCACCAGCCGAGCGCGGCCTTGACGTACTCATAGTCAAGCTCGGACGGGCTAAGGGACGCGACGGGCAACGCGGGGTCCGCGGGTGCAAGGCGGTGCGTGAAGAAGTGAATAGGCAGGAAGACGAGCGCGGTGGCGTATCCGGTCACGGCGAGCGCGCTGGAGAGAGGGCGTGGGGCCCGTGGAGAGAAGAGGCGTTTGAGAATGGCGCTCGTGGAGTGGATGAGGAGTGGCGCGAACACGAGATAGCGCTCTCCGAACACCGTCTGGTAATACTCGCGCCCGACTAGCTGACAATACAATCAAACACCGCGGACGTGAATGTGGGTTAGCTACGGTCGGGGGAGGGTTTGCCCGGCAACGGACCATCGTTTGGGATGAGAGCGCGGAACCACCGATGTTGGCTGCAGTCGGCGCGGCTAGGTGAACGAGGAGGAAAGTTGAGATGAAGGGCGCGGTGCCGTGCGCGAGAGTGGTGAGCACGGTGGATGTGCGTGTGCGCCAATGTGGAGCGGGCTTGTCCACAGGATCGGATGCCATAAGGAAGACGCCTGTCAGTGGGGTGTTATAATACCAAGACGTCAAAGGTTCGATAATGACGGTGATGTGATGTCGGAGGCTGCTGAGTTACCACGGTCGGTGTCATGTTCGGATCAAGCACGCGAGCCCACCGCGAATTTTTCGGGGCCCGGCCCGAGTAGATCGGTGGGTCGGACTACTCGCACTTTTCCTCCATGACACCGGTCTCTGTGGTGCGCCACCTTGCAGGCGAATGTAGGTCCTTGGTTATTCATGTTCAGATGAACACGCTTCTGTACATGTAAACACTCAGCCTCTGTCTAGCCATTGGGACATTAGGCTTCACTCCTGCAACGAGTTACGACATCTCGTCAAGACACCGTCCCGACCTCGTTCTATTTCTGACAGAAAACAGTGTCCGTACGTCCAAATATTGCAACCTAGACATCGTTCTGTTCATAAGGAGCCGGATACCTTGTTTCTGTGCCAAATTCGCACCGATACTGTCCATTTTCAGCGGTGCGATATGTCACCTGATCCGGGAGGGCTTCCGCCGACCTGTTTCTGGTATCAGAACCACCACTTCTCAACCGCTGGAGCGTATTAATTCCCGAATTTGAGGACATGCGCCGCCGCAGAGGACTGGTTGACATCAGAAGCTGCGGGTATAAAGGCTAGAGAATCCGGGGACTGTAACCTGTGGCAGCACGCGCCAGTCAGGCAGTCGTCAAACGGATGCCATCTATCCAAATCATCACCATGAGACTCACCGCACTCATTTTCCCTCTTGCCGTACTCTTTTCTGCGACTTCGGCTGTCACTGTTCACTTCGACAGAGTGTACGATGACCCTAATCG